>JARQZK010003000.1:0-15000 GCA_030704885.1 Cynegetis impunctata
TCCATTCAACTGAACATATCTTATGATTAAAGTTAACTAATCGAAATGAGAGATATCAGGAGTAGAGTCAACGCTAATAGAAAAGTATTTGGCCATTTTAATTTCCTTGATGATTATATTCATAACTTCATCCCCCATTAGTCGAATAAATCCGTCGCAAATGTTTGCTGCTAAATAAGATGGAATTCCTCAGTTCGATGCATCCCAAGAAATTACCGTTTTCTGGTGATCCCAACCTTTGATTGGAACCCTTGAAAGCCAATCCTCGAGTAGATAGAATTTGGACAGTAGACACTACTCTTTTCAAAACTTCCCGCCAATACTTCTTTTCTTCGTCGATTTCTGCACAAATACTATGATCAATTCTTTGCATAATTTCACCATGTGCACTTAATTTGAAGCATGATGTTCGATGTTGAGAAGTATTCTCATGTTCACCAACACGTGATGTTAAATTTTTTCAATCACAGAACCCCTTCTTTGCAAATCTACTTTCATTTTCTGATTAATTGGAAAACAATTTGCATAGGACACAAAATAGCTTTCCTGTAGATGGAGAATCTACTAGCCCTTTCCGTCGAACTCTCTCCCCATTCAATTTTGTTTTGAAAAATACGAATTTTGAGCATGATCTCTTTACATTTTTCTTATATGATGTTGAATAATCTTCGAAGATTTTGGAAAATCACTTTCAATGTTTTGTTCATAACCGTTTATGCAAATGTATTCAATTGTCGACTCATTGACTATCCAAATTGCTGGATCATTTTTATTCATATAACATACCTCTGTTTGGAATTTCGGAGACTCATTATGGAAATCTAATTTGCTTACGTCCAATTGTATGCTCGTGGATGGCAACGTTGCTTCCACTTCCAAATGTGGCAGGTCACTTATTTCTTGGAAGGGCGCATTGCTCAAATTACAGGGAAAACTTTCATTTTGGTTCATATCACTAGTACTCACACCGAGTTTTTCATTTTTTATTTTGAAAATGTCTGTTAATTTAGGCATTTTTGCCATTATCAACTCCCTAGAACTTTGTTTATCTCTTTGTAGTTCACGTTTTTCACTACCACTCTTTTGCTTTTTGAACATTATTGTTGATTTATTTGAAACGTGTAAATAAACGACGCGAACAAATTGGATCGGAAATCGCGAACGTAACCATCAGTCTATGCCTCGGTCTATGCAATGAAATTTATAGAAGTATTAAGTGTTTATTAATATTTTATGCCGACAACGAGCTTAGATGTCATATGATCACGTATACGTATCATAGATATATAGGTACTACACATTATTATTATATTAAATTAAGGTTTCTATGGTACGTACGCAAACGTCACCGTCGGTTGGCCTTAGGGGTCATCTAAAATGAATAAAGAGCTTTTTCAAATCGATTCAGTGATTCCTACAAATTTGTGTTGTATTAATTTTTTTAAATATTCAGCATGAAAAATTCACCGCCATGAGACTGGCGTAATGCCCCCATGAAGCCGAGGCACGTGCCTCGCGTGCCTTGCCGTTAAGATGGCCTTCTTGAGCTGAGCAGTATGTAATGAAAACAATTTTTCAAATATTCGGACGAATTTGGAACTCATAGTATATAAGGTTTGCTTTAGTTTTATAAATTATTTTCGTAGGGTGACTAATATTTTGATATATTAAAAAAAATTAGTGAAATCCATAGCGGTTTACGTCAGTGGTGTGATTTTTACATATTTCTTGTCCAAAAATTGTATTTATCCTTGCTTTTATAGGTACCTTCAGCGGAAATAAGCAAAATTTCATAAGCGAATTATGGGCGAACATAGTAATGTAGGCGATTACAGACTAACCGATGAGCATTATAGGTTAGCATAGAACACGTTTCATATTTCATTTGAAGCGGAAACACATTATTGAAACGCGACGCGACAAAACGTGTCGAGAAGTGATGTATGATGTGCTTTTACCAACACGCGATGGCACACAACACAGAAGCAATTAATTGTTCTTCGTTCATTTTTGTCAAATTTCTGCCAAAATTCAATAAATTATAGGATATCAACGTATGAACGTACGCTTTATTTGACAATTCCCGAGTGACATCGGTTGTTACCTAGAAACATACAGCGGCCAACAGTGGCGGCGTAAGGCGTAGGCGACCGCCTACGGACTCGCGGACCTAGGGGCCGTATATATAACTATATATATATATATATATATATATATATATACAGGGTGAGTCATTGATATGGGAAAGCTTGATTGCAGCTACACCGTTAATGATATCGAAACGAACCAAACGGTTCTGCAAATGGGAGGTCAGAGTGCAGTTCGTAAAATTATTTTGCCCTTTACAGGGTGTACCATTTTTACGGAGCAAATTTTGAGATACTTTTTTTAAATGGCACTATATCTATATTTCTACACACATTTTGAATTTGTCCTTCATTTGAGATTTGTAAAATTCGTTAAGTTTTTGCAAATCGCTTCAGCCGTTCAGAAGTAATTCAATTTTTCTGAAAATTAATGCCCTTTGCAGGCATTTTTTTTTAAAAATCGCAGGGCACTTGTTTTTTTGAATATCAAGTTGTTATTTGGGCTGTAACCTAAGTAATTGTTCTGGGTATCTTTTGACGGAGAGATAATCTATTTAATTGTGACATTACCTTACTGTGACACATTGATTTTGGTACACTTTGAAAGGCCATATCTTGATTTTTTTCAAATGGCACTCTATTTATTGATTACTTAGTCGCATTGAACATGTCATTCTTCATCTTTTCTATATTCATGTTTTTTCCAAAAGTGATGGTTTTAGAAGATATTCCACATTTTCAAAAAAAATCAACACATTATTTCATCTTTTAAACGAGTGACATGAAAAACAATAAATTCTGATAACAGACGTCAACGTAACTGCTGCGGGCGTCAATTTCAAAGTTTGATGAGAAATTACTCAAATCAAATTATAGAAGCTTAGTACAGGGTGTCCCATTTTGGGTACTTTTGAATGGTATCTCCGTTATTTTTGAAGATAGAGGGTTGCGGTTTTCGCGACATTGTGCTACTTTTTCGAAAAACTGAAGATGCCGTCAACATAATTTTAATAACTCTTTTAGTTTTTAAGATACAGGGCATTTTTGAAAATGTTGCATTTTGTTATCCTTCATCTTATCGAAAATGTAAAATAACATCCTTCCGTAGAATGCATCGGTGTAGATAATTTTCGTTACATGTTTACTATTTTTGAGTTATAAAGCAAACTTATGTTTTTTTAAATGGAATACCCTGTATATTTATAGACTATAAAATTTGTCTTTTTTTTACCTTTTCAAAAATATATGATACTATAAACTTTTTCTCAGAAACGCGCAAATAAAAGACAATTTTCTGAAATTGAATGCATAAATCAATAGAAGGCCATGGATAACAACAATGAACAAGTGAAAGTCTGTTATCAGAATTAATTGTTTTTCATGTCACTCGTTTAAAAGATGAAAAAATGTGTTGATTTTTTTGAAAATGTGATTTATCTTCTAAACCATCAACTTTTGGAAAAGAACGTGAATATAAAAAAGATGAAGAATGACATATTCAATGCGACTAAGTAATCAAATAAATAGAGTGCCATTTGAAAAAATCAAGATATGGCCTTTCAAAGTGTACCAAAATCAATGTGTCACAGTAAGGTAATGTCACAATTAAAATAGATTATCTCTCCGTCAAAAGATACCCAGAACAATTACTTAGATACAGCCCAAATAACAACTTGATATTCAAAAAAACAAGTGCCCTGCGATTTTTTAAAGAAATGCCTGCAAAGGCATTAATTTTCAGAAAAAATTGAATAACTTCTGAACGGCTGAAGCGATTTGCAAAAACTTAAC
Source organism: Cynegetis impunctata (assembly GCA_030704885.1). Classification (NCBI taxonomy): domain Eukaryota; kingdom Metazoa; phylum Arthropoda; class Insecta; order Coleoptera; family Coccinellidae; genus Cynegetis; species Cynegetis impunctata. Next base: position 3,879 of record JARQZK010003000.1, read on the forward strand.
GAATTTACAAATCTCAATAAAGGACAAATTCAAATATGTGTAGAAATATATATAATGCCATTTAAAAAAAATATCTTAAAAATTGCTCCGTAAAAATGGTACACCCTGTAAAGGGCAAAATAATTTTACGAACTGCAGTCTGACCTCCCATTTGCAGAACCGTTTGGTTCGTTTCGATATCATTAACGGTGTAGCTGCAATCAAGCTTTCCCATATCAATGACTCACCCTGTATATATATATATATATATATATATATATATATATATCTATATCTATATCTATATGTAACTTTTTGATAATTATTAGCAATAACAGGCTTGGTGAATCTCAAAAAACTCGATTTCATTAAAAAGTTGACGTTTCGCCACGACATTCATGGCTTTTTCAGAACTTTTGAAATATTGAAATTTCTTTGACATGTATTGATTTGAAAAAATTTGAAAAGTTAAAAAAGACTATTATGTTCCATCAAGAAAATTTTCGGCTGTGGCCGTTCTCTGTTATTTATTACGTGCTATTCAGTCCAATATTAACATTCAAATCTGTTATTATTAGATGGTAAGGGAAGCCACAGAAACCTTTACCCACGTAATGTTCGAAATATTTTGATTTTGAAAGTCAAAGAATAGGGTACTATTTATCTTTTTTTCAAAAAAAATTTTATTACGGCTGTGGCCGTCTTCAGTAACTAATTACGTGCTATTTAGTCCAATATCAACAGTCAGGTCTGTTGATGTTAGATGGGAAGGGAACCACAGAAATGTACGAAATAGGTTTAAAATATTTGAATGTTGGATTTGTCTTTGAAAAGACACTTGTAATTTTGGAGATCACATGTTCTAAACTATACTTTTTTTTTTAGAAAAATGGAAAATTCAAGATGTTTAGATTTGAGATTTCAGCTGGAGGGGAATGGAAATTGACTAGGAGGTGAAGGATTTATATATAACAAAGAACAAAAATGAGGAGAAATTACTACCTCTGTGGCGAATCTTTATTGCTCACTCGTTTTCTTATTTACATAATAATTATCAGCCTCATCACAACTATCATATCATTAGGAATTCTTTTAATATTCTGAAAGGATTTGCCAAATATTTCGGGTTATGCCGAAAAAACAACATGAAAACATTATCACCTTTTAAAAAAAAAAAAATCTGTTGTGATAACTTGAACCTTTTCATATTAGTGTTTGTAGGTACTAGTTTTCAACTTATGAGCGTAAAGTGAAATTATAGTGATTTTTGTATTCTTGTAGCAAATTATGACATCAATATAATTCATCGAACGAAACATATATAAATATATTACATTTGGTTTCTTTAATATCTGAGTGAACTGGCAAAACTAGGCTATTAATCATATAAATTTCGATGAGGCCTCGGTAGACCAGCGGTAAGGTGAACCGCCTTATACCGTTTGTAAACCGAAGATTGTGGGTTCGAGTCCCACCTTGCTCTTGGGTGTTGTGTATGTCCAGAATTTAGTGGTTATAGATTTAAGAGAAATTGTTGGGTAATGTGCATCGTTCACAAGCCCATTGGCCGTTCGGAACCGGCGTTAAACTGTAGGTCCCTCGAGCTAAAAAAAAAAAATATAAATTTCGTAACTAAATTCCGCAATAAATACTTTTTCCAATACGGATCTTATTGAATTGCTAATATTGAAGTGAAAAAATATATTTACAAATTGATCGCTGATTTATACGAAACGAATATATTCTAAATGAAAAAGTCTAAAACACCTCTTCTGCAAAAATTTCATGTTGTTTACAGTATACCCTGTAATAAATCATATATAGGACAAACTTTTCAAAATTTTGAAGAAAGATTGAAAGCACACAAATATACCAAAACACAAACAACAGCACTAATCAAACATTAAAAATAATGAGAAAATGAGAATAATAGTTTCAACTTTAATAGCAACAAATTTTAGAAATAGAGAAAGATCAAAACCGCAGAGAAATTTAAGAAATGTAACATATTCAAAAAAATTTAAATAAAGTCGCAAATGATAGAACAGATATAAAACATTCGAGTTCAATATACGCAGATTTAATTCTTTAATTTTTCTAAGAAACAACATAAATCGAAACAAAATAATTCAACAAACAGTCTAACCACAACTCATCTTCTTAGACAAAATCTAAACATCTAGAATTTTCAATTTTTCGGAAAAGAAAGTATAGTTTAGAAAATGTGATCTCCAAAATAACAAGTAATGTCTTTTTAAAGACAAATCTAACATTCAAATATTTTAAACCTATTTTGAAAATTACGTGGGTGAAGATTTCTGTGGTTCCCTTCCCATCTGACCTGACTGTTGATATTGGACTAAATAGCACGTAATTAATAACTGAAGACGGCCACAGCCGTAATAAAAATTTTGAAAAAAAGATAAATAGTACCCTATTCTTTGACTTTCAATATCAAAATAATTTGAACCTATTTCGAACATTACGTGGGTAAAGGTTTCTGTGGTTTCCCTTACAATCTAATAATAACAGATTTGAATGTTAATATTGGACTGAATAGCACGTAATAAATAACAAAGAACGGCCACAGCCGAAAATTTTTTTGATGAAACATAGTAGTCTTTTTTAACTTCAAATTTTTTCAAATCAATAAATGTCAAAGAAATTTCAATATTTCAAAAGTTTTGAAAAAGCCACGGCAAAACGTAAACTTTTTAATAAAATCGAGTTTTTTGAGACTCACCAAGCCTGTTATTGCTAATAATTATCAGAAAGTTAAAAATAGTTCACAGGCAACAGCAATTCAAATAAATAATTATATATATATATATATATATGTATATATAATATATAATATTATATATATATATATATATATATTATATATATATATATATATATATATATATATATATATATATATATATATATATATATATATATATATATATATATATATATATATATATATATATATAACATAACAGTGATCAATGAAGTGATTTGACAATATATAATTTTTTTCAGTAGACTGCACCAGAGACTGTATTAAAATTAATCTGATGTCTGCTATCTTAAAATATTGTAATACATCAATCAACACATTGAAAGGAAACTTCATCTGATATCTTGCTGTCACTGAAACGAAACGAAGGAAGAATATTTAATTAATACAATACTGGAGAGCTAGAAAAAATATGGCTTAGGTGCTTAGATATTCAAAACTGTCGTGGCCAAGACTATGAAAATGGTCCAAATATGGTAGTCGTAAATAGTGGAGTTGAAACTCGAATATTAAGTATAATTCTATGGCATTTTTTATACCATGTGATTGTCCTAGCTGGAATATGCTGTTAATAGACGTAGCAAATTCTTCTGTGGTAGCAAAAACATATTTTGGATTTATTGAGAAAATTTATTTGCTTTTTTCAAGTTCAAGCAAACGCTGAAAATTAATCAAAGGCAAACTGAAGCCTTTATGAGACACCATGTGGGAGATCAGAAATGAGACAGTGAAGGCTATATTATTGCAATTTGACGAAGTTGGTCAATGCATCGAAAGCTTAAAAAATCAAACAGAACAATCAGACATACTCAGTGGTTGTGTTCGATTTTGAACAAAATTAATGAGAAAAGCAGTTATGATCTGCCTAAAGGCTTCAAAAATAAAAGGGTAGCCAAATAGAAAACCTTGTTTGATTATGAAGACAGCGAGAAACCTATACAGTCTCCTAAAAGCCGGTAAAAACAGATTTTTTAATACCAGTAAATGAAATGAACATCAAATATTGTAGACGAAAAGTGGTGATGATGAAAAATGGTAATCAAATTTACTGTTCGCTGTCTGTTAATTACATAGGCTACCACTTGTTGAGATTATTACGACAAAAAAAAAGAATTTACTGCGAACATTAAACAGAATAGTCGAAGAAGAGGGCCTCGCGAAATGTACCTTGCCCATATCAAATTGAGGTATATATTTATTACAACAAAATTTATTTTGTTGCTCCAGACGTTTGAAGAAAAAAACATGACAATGCCAGCATATGATTAAGTTGGCATTGTCACATCAATTTTTTGCACGCACAGTAGAAATAACTGATTCTAAATTTGTTGCTAATTAGTTACAACAAAATTTATTTTGTTGCTCCAGACGTCTGAAGAAGAAAACACGACAATGCCAACTTATGATTAAGTTGGCATTGTCACATCAATTTTTTGCACGCACAGTATAAATAACTGATTCTAAATTTGTTGCTAATTAGCTGCTAATTAGTTACAGCAAAATTGATTTTCATACATTACATAAAGTGAACAAGGAAAATTCTTCAATAATTTTAAAAAATTATCAAACAACTTTCCAAGGAAGCTGGTTATACGTATTCAGCAACGCAAAATCTGCATTCACAATCGAACGGTGAATTATAGAAATTGTCAAGTCACCCCGACTCAAAATCTGCATACAGCTGTTTCGATCTTATTTGACTCGGCAAAATTGACAAAATTGATTTTGTTGCTCCAGCCATTTGAATAAAAAACACGATAATGCCAGCTTATGATTGAGTTGGCATTGTCACATCAATTTTTGGCACAGCCAGTAGAAATAACTGATTATAAATTTGTTGCTAATAGGTTGCTCACGTTTTGAATAGCTGAAATGAAAAAAAATCAACAATTCAAAATTTTTTTAAAATATGAAAACTAGATATGGAAGATTCAGAAGCTAGAAATAGTATTCGGCAATTAATATTTAAACGCTGCAGCTGGATAATATCAGCTTTAATCTTAAAATAAAAGCTCATTATTTGATATTTTCTAGTATTATCCAGATGTAGCGATTGAATATTAATTAGCGAATACTATTTCTAGCTTCTATATTTTCCGTATCTAATTTGCAATTTTCATATTTTCGAAAAATTTCAAATTTTTGATTTTTTTTCATTTCAGCTATCTTTTTCATAACCTGGCATTGTCCTTTTTCTTTCTTCAAATGATTGAAGCAACAAAATAAATGTTGCTGTAACGAATTAGCAACTAATAAGCATCTAATCTATAATCAGTTATTTCCACTGTGCGTGCCGAAAACTTATGTGACAATCAACTTAATCATAAGCTGGAATTGTTTTGTTTTTTTTTTTCTTCAAATGGCTGGAGCAACAAAATCAATTTTGCTGTAACTAATTAGCAACTAATTAGTAACTAATTAGTAACTAATTAGTAACTAATTAGCAACAAATTTAGAATAAGTTATTTTTACTGTCAGTGTCAAAAATTTATTTGGCAATACCAACTCAATCTTAAGCTGGCATTATCTTATTTTTTTCTTCAAATGGCTGGAGCAACAAAATTAATTTTACCGTAACAAATCAGCAACCAATTAGCAACAAATTAAGAATTAGTTATTCTTACTGTGCGGGCCAAAAATTGATGTGACAATGCCAGCTTAATCATAAGCTGGCATTGTCGGTTTTTTTCTTCAAATGGCTGGAGCAACAAAATTGATTTTGCTGTAACAAATTAGTCACTAATTAGCAACAAATTTAGAATCAGTTATTTCTACGGTGCGGGCCAAAATTGATGTGACAATGCCAACTTAATCATAAGCTGGCATTGTCGGTTTTTTTCTTCAAATGGCTGGAGCAACAAAATAAATTTTGCTGTGAATAATTAGCATCTAATAAGCAACAAATTTAAAATCAGTTATTTCTACTGTGCGTGCCGAAAATTTATGTGAAACTGCCAACTCAATTATAAGCTGGCATTGTCGTGTTCTTTTCTTCAAACGTCTGGAGTAACAAAATCAATTCTGCTGTAACTAATTAGCAACAAATTTTAAATAAGTTATTTTTACACTGCGGGCCAAAAATTGATGTGACAATGCCAACTTAATCATAAGCTGGCATTGTCGTGTTTTTTCTTCAATTGGCTGGAGCAACAAGATAAATTTTGCTGTAACAAATTAGCAACAAATTCTCAACTATACTAAATTTGATTCCGCTATGTTGACAATGCCAGCTTAATGGACGTTAGAAATTACTAGGATTTGATTTTATTCAACACGCGTCACGTTTTGTCGGGTTGTATCACGTTTCAATAATGTGTTTCCGCCTTTATTCACTTGATTTTATGATGATATATCTCACGATACTAAAATTCTCACAATTGGTGAGATTTGGGTTTAACAATTTACTTTTTTTCAGTTATAACAGAAATGATGCCCTTATCAAGCAGCAAAGTGTTGCAAGAGCTTGATCCCAATAAAACCGTTTACGTACCTACTATAGTCAAACTTAACCTTACCTCATATACAAACACACATATATATGTGACTATACATATATATATATATATATATACATATATATATATATATATATACATACATATACATATACATATACATATACATATGCATATACATATACATATACATATACATATACATATACATATACATATACATATACATATACATATACATATACATATACATATACATATACATATACATATACATATACATATACATATACATATACATATACATATACATATACATATACATATACATATACATATACATATACATATACATATACATATACATATACATATACATATACATATACATATACATATACATATACATATACATATACATATACATATACATATACATATACATATACATATACATATACATATACATATACATATACATATACATATACATATACATATACATATACATATACATATACATATACATATACATATACATATACATATACATATACATATACATATACATATACATATACATATACATATACATATACATATACATATACATATACATATATACATAATTTTTTCCAAGTCTATTTTTCACTTATTAATATATCAGTTTTAGTTAGGTTAACTGTGAATTAATCATAAATTATAATTTCGATTGAATTTCCATAGGGAATTAAATGAAGTCTTTTCTGTAGCGGTTATTTGTATAAAATTGAACTGTTTACTAATATGCTATTGAAATAAAATACACCTCAAAATCGCTTATTTTGAGCGGGATATAAATAGGTGACTATACATCAAATTTCGTCCACTCTCTATTTTATATCTTTGTCTTTATTTTTTCTTTGTCTAAGAACTTGCTTTGCGTCTACCTCAATTTAATCAAATTGCTTTGCAAAGAGGTGCCTGTCTAGGTCTAAGATGAGTAATTAATTGAATTATGACTAGACCGAAACCCAGAGGGACACTCCGTCTTTCATCTATATGCTGCCGATTTCGTCGGACTCACAAAGGTGATGAATTCTCTTGAAGTCAGCAAACATATCACTTTCCTGTAACTAATATTTGATTGAAACAGAGTTTCTAGAATTTGATAATTATTTTGTTAGTTTTTTTTTACGAGTCCACAGAGCTATTATATGTTTTTATTCTAAATTACCACCTTCTCGAGAAAATCCATTGTGCTAATAATCTCGTATATTATCCATGATGTTAACAGGGCACGGTAGGAATCGAACCTATCAACTCCTCAACCAATACCGCTCGGCCACGGAACATTCTGTCCCCGAATTTATTTCTTATCATAAATTTTTTTATTATTTATCGTTTTCTTAACTTGAGGCTTCACGGAGTTCTATAGATGATTCACCTCTAGCTTGTTATTTCTCTGCTTCTACTATTGAAATATAATTGTATCATACCACCAGTACATAATTACTTCTAAATCAAAATTTAAATATATAAATGTATCGAAATTAAATCACTCAGAATCGAAACAAAAAAGCTTGAGCAGCAGCGCTCCGTCACTAAGGTCGTATTATAATATAAATAATTCAATTTATTGAAAAATATGGTGCCCCCAACTAGAGGCACGAACAAATTTAATCAAATGAATATAATTTATTAAGTAGGTAGTCGAAATATTCACAAGAAACTCAAAAAGATTATGTTTTAAGTGAATTTTTTTTGTAGAAAACAAAACTTTGAAAATTGTATTTATTTTACCTACAATTCATAATAATATGTTCTATTTTTCCCCCCATCCCTAGCTCATTATCTGGCGAATACCTTGACTATTATTAATCATCACGAACAAATACACTCATACATATTTGGCCTATAAATATTTTAATATCCTTTCAATATGCGTTTCACATATTTTTAAATTAATTTAACTCCTCATTGAAGTAAGTAACAATTTCCATTATTAACAATGAACCATAACTTAAAATAAAAAGTGAAAAAGAAATCAGTATTCTAACCACAAAATAATTAAAAATCAAATGACACATAAGATAATTGTACTATAGTTCATTGAAACTCTAAATCAGAAGTTGAAATTTGATTCAAAATACGAGACTCTTGGGAACTTTTGATTTTGAGTGCCTTCTGAGAATTTTCCGAAGTATTGTGGGATTTTCAGTTTGAAGTTGATGGACAAAAATCTACGAGTCGTTTGTTTTTGTACTCCCATATCAATATCTCAAACTATGAAAATGAAATTGAAACGTATTTTTTTTTCAAAATTTCAATTCTACTGGATATAACGATGAGAGAAACAGTCGTGGCTTATAAGTAAGATAAGTTTTTGCATAATATTTTTAAAATGTTGAATTTTATTTTATGTTTGAAATTAAATTCAATATAATAAAAATCTGGGAATCCACGTATTACCATTAATTTTAACACCAACAATACTTTAGCATAAATCTAATTCTGTATAAAAGGTGTAACCCTGTATGTTCATTATTAATTTTAATTCTCTATACATTTAAACTTCAGCACTGATGATATACAATAATCCGAAATAGATCGCTTTGTTTTGATTTAATTTCCATTAAATTGTATTATATTGATTATTGAATTTTTTATTCTATAATTTTCATAATGCGTTAATCTCTATTTCAAAAATGATGACTGACATTAAAGTAAATTGCATCTTCCATGAATTATGAATCTGAAGTTATTCTTGAACATAGGTTTTCACGATTCCGTCATTCTTTGCGTTATCGAATTATTCCAGTATCGATAACAATAATTACCCCAAACTCACAACTCCCCCTATTAATCAGTCCTATTAACATTGTTTATGATAAGATAATACGATTTAACTATCAAGTATTCCTATAAACAACGTCCAATGTCAGCAGCGTACGTGTATCGGTAATACAATATTAATGTGGCCGATAAATAATGTATAATGCCTCGGGTGGGTTTCCTTTCCCGAATAAGGAGCAAGTATTACGAAGAAAACTTCTCAGTTTGCAGCGTTTGTGTATGCTTCATGCAGAAATTAGTATCTAAACTCCCGGCTTAGAGAAGCTTAGGAAAGTTGCGAAGTCAGTGAGACTCAGACTATAGGTATAAAGTAAGTTGAAGCTTCGGCAAAACTGTCAAACTCTTGGATGGTTCATTACTGGAACACAGTAGTCGTTGGTGCCCTTCGGTCTTCTTGGTCTACTGGAGGGTAATTCGGTATATAACATTGGTGGAACTAATTTAACTTACCGCGGTATTCATCGACCTCTAGGAGCTTCTCATAACAAACCGGCAAGTGTTCAGCTTTATTGGAAAATAAATTATTTTGAGTTTTTTGAGTCCATTATTTGTGAAATTTGTTAACTTCTAATTTGAGTTGATTTTAATAACAATTCTCTTAATTCTTATATCAACTTTTACAATATATGTATAGGTTTATGTATATATATATATATATATATATATATATATATATATATATATATATATATATATATATATATATATATATATATATATATATATATATATATATAAATATATATATATATATATATATATATATATATTTATATATATATATATATATATATATATATATATATATATATATATATATATATATATATATTATATATAAATATATTATATACAGTGGTGTAGTGGCAGAATTTTCAGTGTGGGAACGCTAAATACTGACTTACCAATGGGAGGAAGTGGTCTGAGGGGTACCCCGTCGCCCCACCCAGAGAGCGGGGGGTTCGGTTCGGGGGCCCTGTAGGTACGTACGGTGCATGGGCGCTGATGCCTCAAATCAATATATGAGTCACTCACACATTTTTTAAGATATTATTTCATTTACTTGCATAAGTGATTTTAATTTTATTTGTTATTATTATTATTATTTTTACTGAATGAAACCAGTGTGGGAACGCCGTTCCCACGCGTTCCCGCTCCACTACACCCCTGATTATATATATATATATATATATATATATATATATATATATATATATATATATATATACATATACATATATTTATATATATATATATATATATATATATATATATATATATATATATATATATATATATATATTTATATATATATATTATATATATATATATATATATATATATATATATATCAGTGGCGGCTCGTGAGGTTTTGGTTTGAGGAGGCTACAAGAGGTGTTAAAAAATACACCATAGGCGAAAATTTTTAGGATTTCAAGGTCAACCGCCTTATAATTTAAAGAAAATCAAAGTAAAACAAGCACCCTAAGCTATTTATTTGTTTTCACTTTCGAGTGTCTACCTTGAGACCTACAACTCCTATTTACAATATTCACAAAATCTCTTCTCAGCCAATTAATCAATTCATCTATTCATCAATTTTTTTTTCTTTCACAAAATAGGTACCTACCTACCTACTTAACGAATTTGTTAACAGCTGGTGAGAGCAAATAAAAAGTTATTATATATTTTTGAAGATTAGCGGGATTCTGCGATCTTTAACGTTAGCAAAATGATCTAGGTATAATATCCTCATAAAATTTTTTGTCTTTCGCCAAAAGTTTTACCAATTCCTTTTCAATAGACAGCAAACTAATATTTTTCAAACGATCCTGGCTCATTGAATTTCGTAAATAAGTTTCAATTCTCTTAAGAGTGGAAAATGAGCGCTCTAGGGAAGCCGATGTCACCGGGATAGAAACAATTAGACATAAGAGTTTATAAACTTGGGGTAAATCTTGATTCAAATCATTATCAAAAAGCTATTTAATAGTCCTCACATGATTCTCATTTTGCCCCAAAATTTCATTGTCATTATAAACAACACACAGTTCACTTTTTATGGCCA
>JARQZK010003000.1:20000-55000 GCA_030704885.1 Cynegetis impunctata
TGGTTTTTATGAAATTAGCAGTGTTGCGAAATTTAATGCATATTCAAAATAGTGTCCTCTTTCAGCCTCAATTAGATTGTTAGTACTATCATTGCTTGTCATATTTTAATTTCATTGTATGTATGAAAGCGTACAGCAAAAGATAGCTATTGCTAAATGGTTTTACATGGCAAGGGGACGCATAGAAAATGATACTATTTTGATTGTTCAGGATAAGTGGCGACAAACTTAGAACCGAGAATCACTTAAAAGATTATCTATTTTGGCCATTATAAATAAGTTTGAAACTTATGGTGAAGTGACGAACCAATATAAACGAGAGGTGGAGCGCCAAAGACAGTTATTACTCCAGAGAACTGTGCAGAGGTGCACAATTATCTGTTAGATGAACCAACTACATCACAAAGAGAGTTAGTCCGTGAATTTGGTTTTTCAAAGTTTTTTAAAAGGATCAATTAATGCAATGATCAAGAAAGTAGGTTATATTTCAACAAGACGGGGCTTCTCATTATGCTACACAAGTGCCGGAGTTTTTAGATACAATATTTCAGTAGGTGCCTTAAGATAAATAAGTCATACAATAAGATAATTTGTGATCTATCAATTTCAAAGAAATATAAAAATATAAAAAATAAAAACTTCGAATACGTTTTGTTAATATTTATTTCGGTACTTTTATAGCAAACTTTTTTTGTGGTAAAACATGTGGACTTCGTTTTCGAGCCACGAAATTTTTTTCTTTTGCGAAACATTTTAGATTTCAAAATTATTGTGATATTCATAAATTATCAACGAATGAAAAATCAAAAGTTAACCGATGCTAATGCCTATATTGAAAGGTAAAAAACACCACAGAAAACGACTCAAGATACAACTAGGAATTTAGTTGACTAGATGATTTTTGAATATATCTAGAAATATATATATATATATATATATATATATATATATTTATATATACATATTATATATATATATATATATATATAATATATATATATATATATATATATATATATATAATATATATATATATATATGTATATATACATAATATATATATATATATAAGATATATATATATTATATATATATATATATATATATATATATTTATAATAACAATGATTTCTACAGGAAGTGGAGATATAGGAGCATTAAAACTTACTGGTGAAGTGTTAGATATTATTGCAAAGATGCCGAAATTTGTTAGTTCACTAACAAGTGTTGACATCCAAAAATAATAAAAATTTCATTTAAACAACTTGACCTGAACGTAGTTCGAGTGATAATTAATTATAGGGTGTACCAATCTTACGACAAACTTCGGTATATTGGTTATTTTAGGAGATATCAAAAAATGTTACCAACAAAAATAGTAGATGTTTTTAAGGTCCATATTTTGAAATTATCTCGAACTATATAGAGTGTTGCATATCTCCGTTACAAACTAAACATATGATTTTTTAAATGAGAACCCTTGTATATTATATCGAATTATTGCTCACACTTTTTTGAAGCTTTTGATATAAGGTTATACAGAGTCCTTCAAAAGGTATGGACACGTTTATGTGAAAATCGTAGGTAAATCAACGCTCCGTAGCTTATTGTACGTTGAAGAAAAAAATTTTATTTTGCCTAACAGAGTTCCGTAATGTGATGCAATATTTCCGTATTCTATTAAATTTCCATTATTTTCCATTTTGTATAGAATCTTCTATAATGTAACTTCAATTTGTGTCAAGCATTCCGTATACCCAAAGTTTATAAAAACAGAGTTATTTTGTAATATTTGTTGTAAACCATAATTATTAACCTTTTATGTGGACGCAATAAACGTTGAATGTACCAAAAAATCCTAAATAATAATAAATTTTAATAAACAATTTATTCTAAACAAAACAAGTCACCAAAAGTATAATCCTAACCGTACCTAATATTTAACTAAATGTTAAAAGTGTTCACCGTTAACATCAATGTAAAGCTGTAAACCATTACATTTTCTCAGTAAGCGCTAACATTGATGTTAAAGGTGAACACTTTGAACATTTAGTATAACGGTTAGGATTATACTTTTGGTGACTTGTTTTGTTTAGAATGAATTGTTTATTGAAATTTATTATTATTTATGATTTTTTGTTACATTCGCGTTTATTGCGTCCACATAAAAGGTTGATAATTATGGGTTACAATAAACTTTGGGTATAGGGAAAGCTTGACAAAAATTAAAGTTACATAATAGAAGATTCTATTTGTGCTATAAAATACAGGGTGTTTCATTTAAAATAAGAGAGAAAATGAAAGGTTCGAGTTTCCATCCACCCTGTATACAAAATAGAAAATAATTGAAATTTAATAAAATACGGAGATATTACATCACATACGAAACTCTGTCAGACAAAATAAATTTTATTTTTCGTCAACTTAAAAAAAGCTACGGAGCGTTGATTTACCTACGATTTTCACATAAACGTGTCCATACCATTTGAAGGACTCTATATAATATAGCAAAACCTTATATCAAAAGCTTCAAAAAATGTGAGCAATCCAAATTCGATATAATATACAGGGGTTCTCATTTAAAAAATCATATTTTTAGTTTATAACGGAGATATGCTCTGTATAGTAAGAGATAATTTCAAAATATGGGCCTCAAAGACATTTACTATTTTTGTTGATAACATTTTTTTATATCTCCTCAAATAACCAATATACCGAAGTTTGTCGTAAGATTGGTACACCCTGTATACATATTATATATATATATATATATATATATATATATATATATATATATATATATATATATATATACATAATTATTTATTCGAATTGTTGTTGCCTGTGAACTATTTCTAATCTCTTGATAATAATAACAGGCATGTTGAATCTCAAAAAACTTGATTTTATTAAAAAGTTGACGTTTCGCCACGACATTCGTGGCTTTATCAAAACTTTTGAAAAAATTCAATTTTTTTGAGATTCAACAAGCCTGTTATTGCTAATAATTATCAAGAGATTATATATATATATATATATATATATATATATATGTATATATATATATATATATATATATATATATATATATATATATATATTATATATATATATATATATATATATATATATATATATATATATATATATATATATATATATATATATAATTGAAACCGTAAGAGGGAATTCTGCTTCGAGTAAGCGATTAGATCTTCATCCCGTATATTACCCCTTCGAGTCACAAAGCATCCTCCAGCGGTTAGTTCTGGAGGGCGATACCAATTACCAGAGATAGTGTAAGACGTAGTTGGGAAGTGATCCCCAAGGATTCTTCAAGACCTTAGCAGATCTGGTGCTTGAGAAGTGGCCCTCAGCCGATGTGTTAAAATTGAACTAGTCCGTTATATATACATAATTCCGAATTGATAAATATGAATAAACATTTAGAAATCAAGAAACAATGTTGAAATATAATTACGATTCTTTTGAGGGAATTCCTGCTTCATTTGGTTTTGGTTTTATGTTAGTCATATTTTTTCTTCGTAATCTGGAAATCGATAATTTTTATCGAAATAATTTCAATAAAAACGAAAATGAATACCTACTCATCAGGATGTTAGGCAGAATTTAGAATCGAATACACATAAACAAAAATATTCTATGCTTGTAGTGGTTCAACCATTAGTTATTTATACCTTGTTGAAATTGTTACATGTAACCTATAATTGAAAACTAATTTTAGTTCTAATTATGTTTTATAATTGTAGTAAAATTTAATAACTCGATGATATTTCTCTCACATTTATTTCAGAATCTCACAAACTAAACCAACATATAATGACAGTGAATAGTACTCGAGCTTAATGATATATGATCATCACATGAACTAATAAGTAATACAATATATTATTACACAACCAGTATATTATATTCATGCATATAAAATGTCCTTATTTTCTTACATTAACATACTATTTTCATAAATTGACACCATCTTCTTTTATTCCACTTCAACGTTTTTAGCTGCTTACAATTAACGAAAAATATTTGCCAATGCAAGCAGTCATGAAAAAGATTCAGCAAAAACGTTTGCTGAAAGTCATCGATAAGAAAGATATCAGGTGCCCAACTGACCTGATGTATAAACGAGCTGACGTATGGAATATATATATATATATATATATATATATATATATATATATATATATATATATATATACATATATATATATACATATATATATATATATATATATATATATATATATATATATATATATATATATATATATATATATATATATATATATATATTTGAATTGTTGTTGCCTGTGAACTATTTTCAACTTTTTGATAATTATTAGCAATAACAGGCTTGGTGAATCTCAAAAAACTCGATTTTATTAAAAAGTTTACGTTTCGCCACGACATTCGTTGCTATTTCAAAACTTTTGAAATGTTGAAATTTCTTTGACATTTATTGATTTGAAAAAATTTGAATAGTTAAAAAAGACTACTATGTTACATCAAAAATTTTTCGGCTGTGGCCGTTCTGTTACTTATTACGTGCTATTCAGTCCAATATGTTAACATTCAAATCTGTTATTATTAGATGGTAAGGGAAACCACAGAAACTTTTACTCACGTAATGTTCAAAATAGGTTCAAATTATTTTGATTTTGAAAAGGCAAAGAATAGAATACTATTTATCTTTTTTTCAAACTTTTTTTTTATTACGGCTGTGGCCGTCTTCAGTTACTAATTACGTGCTATTTAGTCCAATATCAACAGTCAGGTCAGTTCATATTAGATGGAATGGGAACCACAGAAACCTTCACCCACGTAATGTACAAAGGAGATTAAAACCTATTTTGCACATTAGCACGTAATTAGTAACTGAAGACGGCCACAGCCGTAATAAAATTAAAAAAAAAAAGATAAATAGTACCCTATTCTTTGACTTTTCAAAAAAAAAAAATAATTTGAACCTATTACGAACATTACGCGGAAAAAGGTTTCTGTGGTTTCCCTTACCATTTAATAATAACAGATTTGAATGTTAATATTGGACTGAATAGCACGTAACAAATAACAGAGAACGGCCACAGCCGAAAAATTTTTGATGAAACATGGTAGTCTTTTTTAACTATTCAAATTTTTTCAAATCAATAAATGTCAAAGAAATTTTAATATTTCAAAGGTTTTGAAAAAACGTAAACTTTTTAATAAAATCGAGTTTTTTTGAGATTCACCATGCCTGTTATTGCTAATAATTATCAAAAAGTTAGTTATATATATATATATATATATATATATATATATATATATATATATATATATATATATATATATATATAATATATATATATATATAAATATATATATATATATATATATATATATATATATATATATATATATATATATATATATATATATATATATATATATATATATATATATATATATATATATATATATATATAAATGCTATGAAATTATCGGGAGGGGGTCTGTAGGGAAAATAAAACTCTTACGTTCTCGTTAACTCAATATTTCGTCACTCAATTTTGTGACTTCATCAGGAGTACACTGAAATGAAATAAAATTACATAATATCAAACATATACAAGGAACACATTAAAAAACCTACAGTTGTAGAGCCGGGACATCACAAGATATGTGTGGATCACACAGTGGGCAACGCACGACTGAGTGATAATATTGTATCGGGTCACTCTAGTATCTATACATTATTAGTTAAATTTTATTTTTGGATGGAGTTATTTTACATGCTTCTTATAATCCCACAATATATGTTACTGAGTTGGCCGGTATCCGATTTGTAATTAATACATTTTTTGATTTTTATAATATGACACATTTCTAGGAAAAGTCTTGTTTTGTAATTATTATGTTGATCAATAATTTTTACGTTGTCAAAATCGAAGATATGTCCAGTGTTAGTCTGATGTTCGACAACAGCGCACGAATTTTTGCCCAACCGGCAGTCACTCTTATGTTGTGTAATGCGTTGTTTCAGCCATTGATTAGTTTGTCCAACATAAGAACCATCACAATGTGAACAGGGTATTTCATAAACTACGTTGTTTTTTAGCATGGTCGGTGTTTTGTCTTTTAATTTGGAAAACAATTGGGAGGTTGTCAATATATGGTAGTTGGCAATTTTCAAGTCTGGGATCCGTTTAAACAGTGTTATCAGTTTTTGTGAGAGTTGATTTATATTTGGTATTTTTCTATACTTCACCATCTGTCGGTCTACTTGCTCTGTAGGGCCATCATAAATTATGGAATTGTATATAAGATGTTTTAATATGTGTTATAGGATATTAAAACATCTTATATACAATTCCATAATTTATGATGGCCCTACAGAGCAAGTAGACCGACAGATGGTGAAGTATAGAAAAATACCAAATATAAATCAACTCTCACAAAAACTGATAACACTGTTTAAACGGATCCCAGACTTGAAAATTGCCAACTACCATATATTGACAACCTCCCAATTGTTTTCCAAATTAAAAGACAAAACACCGACCATGCTAAAAAACAACGTAGTTTATGAAATACCCTGTTCACATTGTGATGGTTCTTATGTTGTACAAACTAATCAATGGCTGAAACAACGCATTACACAACATAAGAGTGACTGCCGGTTGGGCAAAAATTCGTGCGCTGTTGTCGAACATCAGACTAACACTGGACATATCTTCGATTTTGACAACGTAAAAATTATTGATCAACATAATAATTACAAAACAAGACTTTTCCTAGAAATGTGTCATATTATAAAAAACAAAAAATGTATTAATTACAAATCGGATACCGGCCAACTCAGTAACATATATTGTGGGATTATAAGAAGCATGTAAAATAACTCCATCCAAAAATAAAATTTAACTAATAATGTATAGATACTAGAGTGACCCGATACAATATTATCACTCAGTCGTGCGTTGCCCACTGTGTGATCCACACATATCTTGTGATGTCCCGGCTCTACAACTGTAGGTTTTTTAATGTGTTCCTTGTATATGTTTGATATTATGTAATTTTATTTCATTTCAGTGTACTCCTGATGAAGTCACAAAATTGAGTGACGAAATATTGAGTTAACGAGAACGTAAGAGTTTTATTTTCCCTACAGACCGCCTCCCGATAATTTCATAGCATTTAATTCATCGTACGGTCGACAACACCACAAACTCCTAATTATATATATATATATATATATATATATATATATATAACTGCAGTAGAAAAAAGAAAGTTAGACTGAAAAAAATTTTTGATAAATAAAAGATTTTCAAATTGAACTGTATAAAATGATAACAATTAATACTGAAGATATATCCGCAAATAAGCCATCCGAATCTAGATTAATATTATTGTTCTTGGACTGTGTAATTTCACTATAAAATGTAAACAATGAACACCCTGTAAATCACAGAGTTTTACAGGCGTCCTTACGATGAGTGGCAATCCAATCTAACCGGAAAACTACTGCAATCAAGCATGAATATAACAGCAGTAAAACTTGGGCACGAAGGGCGTAACGACATCTACAGACCCGATGGAAGCGGACAAAACGGCCAAGTGGAATAACTACGAAGTACAGTGCGATTATGGGTAGAGGCTAATCCAAGTTGAAATCTCTTACGAACCGATTGAAACAGTCCTGTAGAGGAAGGCCATGAATAAATTATGCCGAGTCTCCGAGACTGGGAAACCGGAAATCTTGTCTTGGTGACATTACTCCTTGGGGAGACAGACGGATGTGTGTTGGGTGAAACGAAGAAACCGGAAAAATAAAAAATTCTTGACTTTATATATATATATATATATATATATATATATATATATATATATATATATATATATAGATATATATATATATATATATATATATATATATATATAATATATATATATATATATATATATATATATATATATATATATATATATATATATATATATATATATATATATATTATATATATATATATATATATATATAATATAATATATATATATATATATATATATATATATATATATATATATATTACATAAAGTGAACAAGGAAAATTCTTTAATAATTTAAAAAATTATCAAACAACTTTCAAATACGTATTCAGCAACGCAAAATCTGCATTCACAATCGAACGGTGAATTATAGAAATTGTCAAGTCACCCCGACTCAAAATCTGCATACAGTTGTTTCGATCTTATTAGATCTCATCAGTGCAGCTTATTTGACTCGGAGTGAATTAATAAATCTCTAATTGTTCCCCAATACAAATCGTGGTCAGTAACACTGGTCGGATAACAATCTAGAGCGCCGTCCCACCAAAGATATTGGGAAACAACAATTCACCGCTTAGACTGAAAATGCAGAAATTCGTCGCTCGAACACGTACCTCCTGATATGAAGATATCTACTCTACAACAGTGGTGTATATGATTCCAAGGCACACTAACATAGTGATTTAAAACCTTTGGATATACCCACGAGAGCGCGCTCCGAATATTCTAGTCGCTTAATACGCAAAATACAACAATCAAATCATGAAAAACATACTAGTCGACCATGGTCAATTTCATACATTACATAAAGTGAACAAGGAAAATTCTTTAATAATTTAAAAAATTATCAAACAGCTTTCCAAGGAAGCTGGTTATACGTATTCAGCAACGCAAAATCTGCATTCACAATCTTTGGTGGGATGGCGTTCTGGATTGTTATCCGACCAGTGTTACTGACCACGATTTGTATTGGGGAACAATTAGAGATTTGTTAATTCACTCCGAGTCAAATAAGCTGCACTGATGAGATCTAATAAGATCGAAACAGCTGTATGCAGATTTTGAGTCGGGGTGACTTGACAATTTCTATAATTCACCGTTCGATTGTGAATGCAGATTTTGCGTTGCTGAATACGTATAACCAGCTTCCTTGGAAAGTTGTTTGATAATTTTTTAAATTATTAAAGAATTTTCCTTGTTCACTTTATGTAATGTATGAAATTGACCATGGTCGACTAGTATGTTTTTCATGATTTGATTGATATATATATATATATATATATATATATATATATATATATATATATACACATATATATAATCTCTTGATAATTATTAGCAATAACAGGCTGGTTGAATCTTAAAAAACTCGAAGTCCGAAACACGTGTCAACGGCTGCTTCCATATAAACGTACTATACCGATAATTTTACTCCACCTCTTTAATGTTTTCCCATGACTCATTTCCTTGTTGTTAGATAAATAATACCCTATTATTTTTATTTTCAAACATTACGTAGGTAAAGGTTTCTTTGGTTTCCCTTACCATCTAATGATAACATTTTTGAATGTTAATATTAGACTGAATAGCATATAATAAATAACTAGCAAGACAAAGCAGCCTTATTTTTTCAATTTTTTCACATCAATAAATGTCAAAGAAATTTCAATTACGAATATCGAAGTGAAACGTCAACTCTTTAATAAAATCGAGTTTTTTAAGATTCAACCAGCCTGTTATTGCTAATAATTATCAAGAGATTAAAAATAGATCACAGGCAACAACAATTCGAATAAATAATATATATATATATATATATATATATATATATATATATATATATATATATATATATATATATATATATATATAAATATATATATATATATATATATATATATATATATATATATATATATATATATATATATACAACTATTTACTATTTAATAAGGCAGATGAAAACCAAGTAAATTCTTTAAGACGAGTGTTAATAGAGTTGAAATGGTAATTGCCCGGGAGCCTTTGTTGAATAAACCAGGGGCAATTTTGAATCGTAAATTTTCACTAGGTACATATCAAAGAATATCCATAGTTAATCTAGAATTTCTCTATACTCTGACGATGGAAGAAGAGTATTTCTGCTAAAAATTTGGAAATTACTGAGTAAATTTTCAAATGCTTAGTGGCCAATCATTATTGAACTTCTGTAAATCCTTAATATTTTCTGATTGGTTTTCTCCCTAAATTGAGAATATTTGATTTTTTTTATATTTCAATAGCTACGTGTAAATATAGTCAAACTCGTTTATAGCAAACACGTCATATAATGAACAAATTACAAATCTAGGCCAAAAACCCTATGTTATTACATATAACTCTGGCTGGTTATAACGAACTCGTATAATATATCGAACGCTCGGATATAGCGATCTATTTTCTTCACCAAATTTTGAGATATAGGGATAAGGATATAAGATATAAGATATAGGCTATAAGGAACTAAGAACTATCGAAGATCTTTCGTCACTTTTTCAGTCGTCGTGTTCGTGCCCAAGCTACCGCTACGTTAGTAGGTAGGTATAAGCAGTGATTGAGTATTGAGTGAGGATATGCCTTTCGGCTTTGATTCTTTACGTTGACGGAACAAAATTCGGTGTTAGTGAACAAAGCAATGAATTTAAGTCAAAAAATCGAAAAAATCAATAAACCCCAAAATGGGGTAGCAAATATTGCAATCTGTAGGAATATAAATTGTTAAAGTCGACTGTCTCAACGACTTGGGCCAACAGAGAAAAATATGTCAAAGTTCACGCACCTTCAATAAAAAAACTACGGGGATCGTGTTAGCTAGATGTCGATCAGTCTCTTCTGAAATGGTTTCTTTCAAAAAGAAGTCAAACATTTCTATTTATGGCTGAAATTGAAGAAGAAAATCAAATTGAGTTTCCATCGGAATCTTTAGCTTTGGATGCTTTAAACTCGCTGGACATTGTGAATAAGTTTGTCCGCGTGATAATATGGATGAAAATTATATTTGAGCAGTAAGATTACTTCAAACTGAAATTCAGAAATCTATTTTAATATTTTTACATAAAAAACAATCTAATATTAGTGATTTTCTTCCACATACTACTTAATTCTTAATAATGTTCTTAAAAAACTTTTCTAGCTTTTTCAGTTTAAAATGTGTTTGTATGTTTTATATATTTACGTAGGTATTAGGTAGATACATACAATTTTTAATAATATGTATGTACCTATACATAGATAAAACACCTATAAGTTAATAATAGTATATTATTCAACGAGCACAAAATGATTGCTATTTTACACGAGGGTGAAGTTTGCGACACGAGCTGCAAGCGAGTGTCGCAATTCACCCGAGTGAAAAATTGTAATTTTGTGCGAGTAGAATACTATACTTTGTCCACGACTTCCTCGGAAAAATTAGTAATAATCTGCATTTTCAACAATAAAAATAGTTATCAAAAGCGTTGACATAACATTTTCTATGTTCACTGAAAACTGCATACTCACGTAAACGTCAACTATTTCACTTGACATCGATTCCATTCCTTTCTTTCACTCTGATAAAAATGAAATAGATAATTTATTAGAGTAAATATTCAATAAGTTGGGCATTATATTGAATATTAGTTTAATAATTTGCCTGAAAGTTATCTTAGTTACATAAAACCTAAAAATCTAATAACAATTCTATCCTAACAATATGAATGATAGTCTCAAGTTTGGACATACGTTTCGAGTGTGACGTCATGCAGTGTATAATAAACCATTATACACACTAGTGATTAATAGGTACAAATTTAACTTCAGGAAGCACACGTATAATGAATGATTTATAGTACAGTCGTGGACAAATACTTTTATTTGTGTTTATTTATCAATAAAATGTTTTAGTAGACGCTTTAAGTAAAACATAATGTTTATTTTGAAATAAAATTCACACCTCGTTTATAACGGCCACTGGCTTATAGCGAACATTTCCTAGTTCCCCTTGAGGGTTCGTTATATCCGACTTTGACTGTATATCATCATATAAGAGTATGATATTATGATTTCAAGAATATGATGGAATATTTCATTATCCGAAACTAACAATTTAGATATAATCATAAGATAATTGGCCTAAAAGAAAAATATGTCTGGTGTTAAATCAGATATATTATTGAAGAACCCCCTTCAATAAGCCAACTTATATTGAGTTCCTTCACGAAGTTCGTGTTTTCCTCCCGTTTTTTTACATACTACTTATATCGGTTTTCTAAATGAAAAGATTGGAGTGAACTGTTCTTCTCTCTTAAAATTTTCTACTTCTCAATCTGTTACATGCAAAGAAATTTCCTGCTAATATTCTCCTCTTTTATTTATGTTTTTTGACATTGCATATAATAATGCACTTGCTACAGCGCCGGATTAGCCACGTAGCAAGAGTAGCAAATGCTACGGGCCCCGAGAATTAAGGGGCCCCACGCTCCAACGCCTGTCTGACCGAAAAAAAAAGTTCAGATATGCGTAAAATATCCTTGAACGCGAAGCATTTAGACTATGCTTCACTCCCACCTGAAAATCTAAAACACGATTTCGTCACATTAAATCGTAGGTATAGGTTGTATTATACCTAACACTTGTAACGTTGGTATCAAAATCTATATATTTTTACCCGCTTCTACTAATTCGATCTTACGAACGCATTTAATGATTCTACTTCAACAATTCCGATTTGAAGGAAGTTGTCGGACACTAGATGCTACGAAGGCACTTTTATTTGGTTTTATCACTACTAAGCAAGTTTTGGAAGATTTTTTCAATAATGTGGATCAAAAAGAAGAGTGTGGTCCACAGTTTCAGATATTGATGCAAAAGGCAAAGATCTGACCGGCTGTAAAGAATACCAACAACAGACATCAGGACTTATCAAACGAAATACAAAGTACGACCATTTCAGCGGCTCTACGACTTTGTCGAAAATCAAACACCTGGACATCGTTTTGAACTTCAGGTGTTTATTGTCATTATTGATAACGCAATGTCTGCTTTAACTGAACGTATGAAAGCATATCATAAAATTACTAGTGTTTTTGGAATATTTCAACAGATCAAGTCTCTTACAACAAATGAGATTTTGGAAAAATCCTCAATAATGGTCAGTGCTTACAAAAATAATTTGGAGAATAGCCTAGGCAACGAATTAGTGCAGTTCGCGGAGCTGCTGAAAACAAATGTGGCTGTAGTTATTGAGAGCAACAAACAAGAGTCTCTGGAACTACCATTTCATAATTTTTTACTAAATAAGTCGTGTTTCCTAAACACAGGAATTTCCTTGAGAATTTACTTGTCTCTCAAGATAACTAACTGCAGTGCTGAACGTTCTTTTCCAACATTAAAACGCATAACAAATTAGTTGAGGAACAGGAACGACTTAATTATTTTACTTTAATGAATATAGAGCATGATTTGCTTAAAGAAGTTGAGATTGAAAGTGTTATCTCTAAATTTGATCGTATTAAATCCACAAACGTTCATTTGTTATGGTTTGTTTTATTTAGTACTTAAATAAAACAAAACTATAACAAATAAACTTTCAATAGTTTTGTTTAATTTAATACTTTGAAGAAAACTTTTCTGGATTCAATATAAGCGAATTTAGTGACTCAGAGAAAAAAACAGATGACGATGACGCGCACTGAAAAACAAGAGTGAAACCGCCAAAGCAAATACAAATTCCAATGCGAATACAAAATTCAGTGTTATCAGTTTTTATCAAAATAGTCTCCTTTAAATTGGGCAAACTATATGTAGGTGTATAATTGTTTCACACTAATTGACTAAACTTACGAATGGTCAAATACGTCACCACAAAATGAATCTAATAAAGTACCTAACTAATAAAAGAAAACTATTTAAAAGTACGATTGCATTATATAGTTAAATTAGGAACTACCTCTCGACATTTGAATACTAAACGGCAATATTAAAAACTAGTGCAGAATAAGGTTGCTAAGGTGGTATGTTTGATTCACATTGTTAGTATAGCATTGGATTTCAGTTGGATCAGTTTACATTCCACCATATTATTGTAACACCAGCAATTGTGACCCCCTGGCGAATGAAAAAGAGTGGCCAAAGTTTCTTGTCTGTTCTCATGGCTCATTCAGCTAAGACCGTAGGCAAATCGGCTGCAATAGCTCTTTCACAAGAATCACGGATGTCATCTACTTAAATGAATATAAATTTGAATTTGATTGTTCCTATGTAACTTTCATTGTTATAAATATTTAAAATAATATACGTTGAAATTATTTTATTACCCAAAGTTTAAAAAAAAAGCCAACCAATTTGATTTGTAAAAGTAATAATAAATATATAGGGAGTTTATTTCAAAAACTGGTATTATTACACGCACACAGATATAGGTACGTGTTCCTACATAGCCGCTCTAATAATCTGAGTTTAATACCATACATTTGAGAACCTAAAGCAAACCAAGGGCCTCTTGGCCAAATTTGCTACAGGCCCCGCGCTGGCTTAATCCGGCACTGACTTTCTACATGTGTAGTATACCTATACTTTTCCTATCAGATGGTTATAATAATATAGTGTACCAAAACGCTTTATACTTATTCTATTGAAAGAAAATTTAATAAATGTGAAAACTTAATATATAGGTATTATAAAAATATGAATATCAAACCCTGATATATTTTGAAGCAATAATAAATTGATGTAATGAACCGGCTGTGGTCTATACCAGTGGTTCCGAAACTTTTCCAAGTCACATCGCCCTTTTCTAATTGAAATTATTCCACGGCACCCTGATATGAATAGGTAAAAGTATTATAAAAATATGAATATCAAACCCTGATATATTTTGAAGCAATAATAAATTGATGTAATGAACCGGCTGTGGTCTATACCAGTGGTTCCGAAACTTTTCCAAGTCACATCGCCCTTTTCTAATTGAAATTATTCCACGGCACCCTGATATGAATAGGTAAAAGTATTATAAAAATATGAATATCAAACCCTGATATATTTTGAAGCAATAATAAATTGATGTAATGAACCGGCTGTGGTCTATACCAGTGGTTCCGAAACTTTTCCAAGTCACATCGCCCTTTTCTAATTGAAATTATTCCACGGCACCCTGATATGAATAGGTAAAAGTACGACTAATACTTGTAAAATGAAGAAACTAGAACTTTTATATTTTCATCATTCAATATTTTTACTTTAATAATATGAAACTAATAATGAAACTAAACCACCCCAATAATTCAGATGTTTTTTGCTTCTATGTTTTTTGTTGAATTAGGCCAAATGTTTCGCGAAGCCCCTTTGAAATAACCACGGCTCCCTGGGGCCATTTTTTTACATGGAATACCCTGTATATTTATAGACTATAAAATTTTTTTTTACCATTTCAAAAATATATGATCGTATAAACTTTTTCTCAGAAACGCGCAAATAAAGAAGAATTTTCTGGAATTAAATGCACAAATCAATAGAAGGCCTAGGATAACAACAATGAACAAGTGAAAGTTACATATTACTGACGAAGAATTGGATACCATGCATATATGTATTTCTCACATAAAAAATACCTATAGTTCTTTTTTCTATCAGTAAGTTTATCTTTATGTCAACAGTTTTGTAGCGTGAAGTAACAATATTACAAACACAAATAAATAACATTATTAAAAAAAAAATTGAAGGTGATGTTCAAATTGACGACCATTTTTTCTGATGCAAAATTGGCACATCATTGTAATTCTTTAAATAGCGTTTGAAAGAACCTTTGTTCTCATTCGCAAATGATGTTCTGCAAAGCTGTCTGTTTTTGGCACACCAATTTCCTTCTCAATTTTTCTATAAGGACAAAGGTGTTGCTTCTATCTATCCCAAAGTATCTATCTCTTTTCTTTCCCTGTTCTCTTTGCTGTATATTTTAGCACGCGGGTGAACAAATGATGCATGTTCAACTAAATTTGCTCTTAAACGAGTAAATATCTCAAAAAACGGTTGCCTTCTTTCTGGAATTCTAACAAGAAAATAAGTAAAATGATAATATAGATTTTCATAGCCGTTATAGCTTACTTACCTTAGGAAATATAATTCCGAAGCTTCCTCAGAATTTTCGTTACTCTGTATAAAATATACCAGCATATCATATTTTTCATAATTTCCATACGCTGCATTATTCGAAGACATTGATTAATATCAATTAAATAATTATACCAAAAGAACGAAAATAAACACCTTTATAAACCAAAAGTCGATCACAAACCGATGATATTGGTTTGATATGTATTTTTGTTTCTTGCCGTGAACAATATCCATGACCTACTATTAAATTATGCATTATTAATTCAAATCAAACACTTGGCTTACTGTTTCACAAATATTTGTGAAACAGTAAGCCAAGTGTTTGATTTGAATTAATAATATTTAATCATGTTTCACCAAGAGCTAAGCGAGGATTCAATCTCATTTATTAAATTAAGCATTTAATTTCAGAAAATTGTCATTTATTTGCGCGTTTCTGAGAAAGAGTTTATACTATCATATATTTTTGAAAAGGTTAAAAGCAAGGTATAGCAAATTCCTGTATACAATTAACGCAATTTAATCTGGGGACCTCCTGAATAATGATGTACGATGTTTTGGTACCACCATGGTATTCGACTTTCTGGTTTCATGGCCTCTAATTCTCAGCATTTTAAACTTATGTAGGTTTTTTCGCATATAGTGCTGCGTTAAAAATATAGATGATAGGAAATGTTAGAATTGATTTCATTTTGAATATTTCCCTACATGAATCTAGTGGTCCAAGCCCAAAAATCAACCTAATCAGTCTTTTCTGAGCCACAAAAACTCTGTGCCACTGCACAGCATTGTCCCATAGTAATATGTTATATATAAAAAATTATGTTATATTGTATGTATGTATTATATATAAAAATTATGTTATATAAAAATTATAAAAAGGGTGACTTATTTGTAACATTCAATTTTAGAAATTTTCAAAATACACGAATAGTTCAAATACGATTTTTCAAGTAGATCATCTCTAAATAGTTTATTTTCTAATGGCTCAATATGCCCAGAATCTATTTGCCTGCTTATGAAATATTACTTTTGTTGAAATACAAAACTGAATAGAAAATATGTCCAGAAATGAGCGAATATCCTGAATATAATATAAATACCATCATAGTATAGTTCCAGTATAGTACGTAATGCGAGATTCGGGTTGAATCTTGAAATATATACACATATATATATATATATATATATATATATATATATATATATATATTTATTTATTTGAATTGTTGTTGTATGTGAACTATTTTTAACTTTTTGATATTTATTAGCAATAACAGGCTTGGTGAATCTCAAAAAAATCGATTTAATTAAAAAGTTGACGTTTCGCCACGACATTCGTGGCTTTTTCAAAACTTTTTTTTGAAAAAGCCACGAATGTCGTGGCGAAACGTCAACTTTTTAATAAAATCGAGTCTGTTATTGCTAATAATTATCAAAAAGTTAAAAGTTTATATATATTTATATATTATATATATATATATATATATATATATATTTATATATCATATATATATATATATATATATATATATATATATATATATATATATATATATATATATATATATATATATATATATATATATATATATATATATAAATATATATATATATATATATATATATATATATATATATATACTGCAAAGTTCATATGACACCTATTATCAAGGAAATATAAAAAATTCAACTAGAAAAATGAATAAAATAAATATTTACAGAAAATAGAAATATATGACGAACATTCTAACATATAATTCGAAAAAATGGGTTTTAATTTAGTGAAAATAATTATCATAAAACGAAGTAGTTGGAAATAATTATAAAGAATGAAGTTCTTGAAAGAAAATGTTTTCAAATTTGAGTATCTACTGATCATTATACATTATTCAATATTTCAATTGCCTGGAATATTAAAAAATAATCCGACCAATCTCAAATTCTATTGAAGTGAATTCCATTAAAGCCCCAGTAAACCGAGCTTTATGCATTATCGAAGTTGTGGTTATCCCAACATAATCGAAATTCCTTATTGTCAAATTAATATGAAATCAGGGTATACTAATAATTTCTTAGAATGCAGAAGCGCCTAGGGGAGAGTTCGAAGCGAGGGATGGGAGGCAGTTGGAAACGACCCCGCACCCTATTTCAGAGGCTGCGCCAAAGAAAGGGGTTTATGTATTGGAAATATTACTCTCTATAAAGAACGGGACGCTCTATAAAATATCCTTTATGGTGGTGATATTAAGGCCCATATTGGTCTATATAAGTTTGTAAGTTTCTCAAGTAAAATGATCATATTTCGAGAATTTAGTCGAGTTCGCGGACTTTTATTACTTTTATCATTTTTATTGGTGTTTTCGAAGTACATTTTGTGACTTTGTCTGCACTATAAGGGGCGCCATTTACTATGTTTGTGATTTTTTGTTTTCTGTTCCATACACCGATATTACTTCCTTATTTGTATACAGTATATTTGATAAGTAGGTATTAAAATTATAAAATTGATGCTTCCATAAATTCCCAATGAATACATTTCAGAAAGACAAAAAAATTTATGCTGCATGGATGAATGAAATCCTCAAAAGTTGACAATAGTTTTCGACTCTTATGGATAAACCAAATTGAAAAATCACTTAATTTCAATATTCCTATTACTTCTTGTATAGTCCTTCCAATAGAAATTGTACCTATTTTCAACTCAATACTAGACATCCCTGTCAATTGTGAAAAGTTACACTTAATTTATTCAATATACGAATTTATATATATATATATATATATATATATCTATATATATATATATTATATATTATATATATATATTATATATATATATATATATATTATACATATTATAGTATATATATATATATATATTATATATAATATATATAAATATATATATATATATATATATATATATATATATATATATATATATATATATATATATATATATATATATATATATATATGCCGATAAAAAATTACGATTTCAAGAAACAAAATGTTAATAATGATGGAGATACAGAGCCTTTAAAGTGAAATGTCCTAATATATTGTTCAAAATAACTTTATGTTTTTGTAGGTTTATTCACATAACCTTGTGAATCAGGGTTCTTTTGAATTTCGTATCTATTTTTATGTATTTCATAGAGGACGCGATATGAGCCTTATTCGTGGTATAAATGTATGCTAGCCTCTCTTGTTTTTCAAGTAAGAGCTCCTGTTAAATATCTAAAATATCAAAGGTGCAGAGTTTTAGAAGAAAAAAGGTATATACATATATATATATATATATATATATATATATATATATATATATATATATATATATATATATATATATATATATATATATATATATATATATAAAATTATATATATATATATATATATTTATATATATATATATATATATATATATATATATATAGATAACCGCATTGTAAGAATCGACTGCATACTTCTCATTTAATCAATAACTGAGAGAAATGTTATACCGTAGTAGGCGGACGTCAGGAATGATTCTGGTAGGTAGACATTCTTGTATTCATAATCTATCAAGTTTACAATAATTTTTTTTTAATGTTTTCGCATCAGTTAACGAAAAAAAGAAAATGCCGGGGCATTATATTGGTATTTACTGCTAGAGAAATTTCAACAGACTTGCTTCGAAACATGAATATTTGAAATGATTTCCAAACAGGATACAACCTAGTCATCAAATAAAAATTTTATTTAATTGATAAAAACATTTGTGTTATTACATCAATATGGTGAACCTTAAAGTTTTAGAAAAAATGTCTTTATCACTTCAAAATAGGGTCAAAATAAAGATTACAATACATACATTTCACATAAAATAAGAGACCTGAAGAAAAACTCAGCTAAATAACTTAGTTAGTTCAATTATCATAATTAGGAATTAGGACTTCTGTGTTGAATCGCTAAAGGTCAATGTAATTGTTCGATGTGTCCACCATACTCATCGATGCATTTATCTTTTAGGTTTTATGATCGTCTCATATTAAATAACATCATATAGGTCTAAAAGAAACTGCTACCGCCTTTATTTATTCCCATAGTTTTTCGTGTTTATTCATGATATTCTTATAAACAAGTTGTTTCATTGTGCCTAATACGTCAACATTGGGTAGATTAAAATCTGGAATAATTGCTGGCCAAAAGAATTGCTACGACGACCAATCCAACGCCCATGAAATTTGAAAGTGTCATCATTATACAAGTGAATTGCAATTACGCACTACAATATTTCAATGGAACAATAAATAGGTTACAGTTAAATTAGAAATTTTGAGCAATACGCGGACCAAAAGAAATCAGTCAATCTGTACTTCTTTTTGAGAAGATTATAAATTCCCTAAATCTGCTGTATTTTAAAATTTACAGTGAATTAATATTGTGATTATTCGATGATGATATTAATTTCTTCTATTTTTATTTTATTATTGAAAACCCGGTAAGTTTAAGGTAGATATTTCTCTGAAAACTCTCCTTCTAAATATAGACTGATCGATATTTCTCACCTCTCATCTCCACGACGTATTGCGATTGATTAGTCCTTAATTACTGATAATCATCCGCAGTAGTCCTGCAGGATTCGTTCCGTTGCATCTCGAGTCAGACTGTGGTTGTCAAAGGCTGGACATGGCAGGCCGAGGAAATAAGATTTTGCACGCTGAGAATTGAGTGTGACGTCAGGCTACCTCTTGAGGGGGAGATGAAATTTCATTAGGGAGATGTTCGCCGGTGCACATTCTCATAATATTTGTTGAAATTATTGGAAATATAGAAAAGTGAGAAGTTCGGTTCTAGTTCGTTTGTGAATCCATGCAATTTCATCTGAAATGAAATGAAAAATATTAATGAATAATTTTTGAAAAATTTTTGTGAAAAAATGTATTCTAATGAAGTTGGTAGTTAGTAGGTTTACATTGGCATCGAAATGATGCAAGCAGCAGTCGGTTTTCTACAGGGTGGCAAGATAAGAATGCAAAGTGCTGTATCTCGTAAACTATTCGCCGTACAGACATGCGGTTATTATTTA
Source organism: Cynegetis impunctata (assembly GCA_030704885.1). Taxonomy (NCBI): domain Eukaryota; kingdom Metazoa; phylum Arthropoda; class Insecta; order Coleoptera; family Coccinellidae; genus Cynegetis; species Cynegetis impunctata. Next base: position 41,044 of record JARQZK010003000.1, read on the forward strand.
AGTGGCAAACAATCCTGGAAATTATTTCCGTGTTTCCAAGATGGTCGCCAGGGAGAGTAACCGGGATCTAAAACTTTTAGAGTGATTTTTCTGTGAAATGCACATTGTAAATGCATCAGAAAAATATATATGTTTTCAAGATTAGCTTTATTCTAGTAATTTTTGTTCAACACCTTTCGGCGTATCTATTGAAATAAAGTGGCGGAGATGATTCAATGTTTTTTTGAATAAACGCTGTAACTTCTGAACGACATAACGGATTCGAACAAAGTTGGTATCGTTGGGAAACATATTTATTGCCCCATCAAACCCATATTATCTAATTTTTAGCGATGCCGCTAGAGCGCGATTTTGATAACAGGAAAATACCAATTTTTCTGAAAATTCAGCGCAATCACTTAATTTTTTGTAGTGTAATGATACCAAAATAGGCTAGTGAAAATCGTATTTCGATATCTCATTTCTGACTTAAAATATAGAAGAAAGAAAATTTAATAATCATGAAATTCTGAAAAAGCGCCATTAGGTCCACCGTTATTTGTTTTCATATATTTGTCCTTATCCAAGAATCAATGATAAAATTTCATGCCTAATTTTATGACTTTTAAATAATAGTAGTAGTATTCTTCGCATGGTGTAAACGACGAGTGGATGTAGAACTCTGTACACTCTTTGGACCAATGCGGCATTTTGAAGACATTTAAAATATTTCACAAACCGCAATGATATCAACAGCCTAATCGTTTGTAAAAGGCATTTTAATCGTTTCTAATCCTTACTTGTTTGTGCCACAAAAACTCACTGTCACTATAAGTATAATTTTAAAATTTGTTCAGAAATTGAAAAGTCTGCTCTTCATATTCTGACTACCTTGCACTTGCATATTATTACATCGATTATTATGCTCCTACACGTTGTTTTGAATAATTATCTGAACTACATATGAATAGATACTATTATTTAAAAATCATAAAATATGAAATTTCATCGTTAATTCTTGGAAAAAGACAAATAAATACAGGTGTTATGGCGTCTTTTTAGAATTTCATGGTATATAAATTTTCTTTCTTCGATATTTTAGGCTAGGAAGAAGATATCGAGATACGGTTTTAACTTGCCTATTTTGTTATCATTGCACTACATTTTTATGAAAGAAAAGTCAGGTTATTGCGTTTACATTTTATAGAAATTGGCAATTATTCAAAAAATATTGAATCACTTCCCTCATTACTTCATTTAAACCGTGTCGAAAAAAGTTACTCGAATAAAGCTTAGCTTAAAATTACATTTATTTTTGTGATACATTTACAAGATGTATTTCAGAGAAAAATCATAATTTCAAAGATATACTGTTGGCCACTATAGTTATAATATTTTCTACCGAAAGTCTCTACGACGAATAGCTTACGTGATACAGCACTTTGCATTTTGATCTGGCCACCCTGTACAATACATCTGGATCTTCCCTAATATAATCTTATTTGTATATATATATATATATATATATATATATATATATATATATATATATATATATATATATATATATATATATTATATATATATATATATATATATATATATATATATATATATATATATATATATATATATATATATATATATATATATATATATATATGTATATATATATATATATAGGTATATATATATATATATATATATATATATATATATATACAAACATAAACCTAATACTTAAAACGTTATATATCCAACAATTCATTGGTAAAAATGGAGCTCAGTTGTTTTATATGCTTCAGGATATTGTCCATATTTTCAGAAATTCTTTCAAACATGATACATTTCTGATATTCCTGTTGTCAAATCTTTTTTATTATCGTCATTGAAATCATGAATTTCTTTAAATTAATGTTTATTCAGCGTGGTCGAATGAGATTTTTCATATTATTAATTATTTCCTATAATTTCGGAAGTTTAGCTTATTAATATTATAAATTTTTTTTTTATGCTGATTCATTGAGATTCCATTTTTTTTTAAGGAATACATTCAATTTACGTGCGGAATCTTCTTCTGAATTGTAGTTCTCGTTAGTATTCATTGAAATTGTGAAGAACTTGATGTATGTTACCTCAATAATAATATTTATTGCATTATAATATTTCAATTACACAAATGGCAGGAGTTTGGCAAGCCATTCTTCCACTCCACCAAATAGCTATTTCCCATAAAATACTGCTCATTGCATTCAAAGCACTTCAGTTTTAAATTTTTATAAATACCTTATTACTACAATACCCTATGAGAAGAAGAAATAAAATGCAGGGAAAGAAACAAAAATCGGTAGAAAATCTACTAGAATCTAAACACTATTATAAAAAATAAATTTTCTCAATTTATTTTTGAAAATCACACAGAAAAATTATTACCTATTGAAGAAATGTACTTATTGGGCAATTTCTGAGCTCAAAAGAAAGCTATTTTGGGCTTTAGTATACTTTACTCAAGCAGTGTCCTCGACATATTTCGTAATCTTAAGTCTACTATCTAAGATTTGGATTCACGTTGAAATCAATTACAAAAAATTGAAATGAACTATTTTGAAAGTCCCTTAAAGTAAAATAAAATAAATTTGGGTGTTCAGTAAACTGAGTGATGCACCTGTTTATTATTTCAGCAATGGGTTTCGTTTTTTCGTGATCTCTTTATTGTAGAGTTGTATACGCCATGTTCTCAACTGTTTTGCATGGAAAACATTTTACAAATGTTAGTTATTTTACTGAGATTTCGACATTTGATTATTCGTGATAAATATATAACAATAAATAAATAAATATCACAGGGTAGTATTTTGTGAACTGCGTGAAAAATTAATCAACGGTGAAATGTTATCTGCTATACTTTTCCAATCCTTTCAATATTTCATATTATTTCAATACCTTATACTTTTCCATCGTCCTCTTGTCAAAGTAATTAATATTAAAAAATTATGAGGCAATAAACCACTAAAACTCAGAACCACTATCGTCTCTACATTTAAAGATAATGACGCAAAAGCGAAAATTAGTTCCAAGTGATAAGAGTAAATATTAGTGAACGAAGTATATGCAATATGGAAATTGTGGCAGTCAAGAGTATCTGCAAGTACTCGACCGTAATAATACACAAACTTCCATACAGTTCTCCAGCCAGTAATCACATCTTTAGTTAGCATCTTATCTACCCTCGGCTCCCTCCTAGGTATATAATTGCTTGGGGTCCGCTCCCCTCTTCTTCTTAGCTCACAAAGATCCTCCTTATGCAGTCCCTTAACCATATGATTCATCTCTTAATAACCTAAAGGATAGGGGGAAGTTTCATCTCCGCAAAACATCTAAACTTCGAGATTCTCAATGCTAACAGTTTGACTATTCTGTTTAATACTCGACATGTTAATTTGTGAGCAATTAAACTGGTTGATGGAAACTGCGAGATAGGTAGAACAGTCAAGGAGAAGAATCAAAACTAAAATTTGAAAATATTTTTTGGAGCATTAGAGGATGGTATTAATGATTTGAACTATCTAGTTTTTCCGTTATATCAAATAAAAGTGAAATTCTTTGATATATGAGGGTCTTATCCTATACAGAACTAACCAACAGAAAAGCTGCATTTTTTACAAATGTTATTCATTTTAATATTCATGAAATAAAAACTAAATTTTTACTGAATACCACGATCGCGTACAAAAAACTGTCTCGGTATGAAAAACTTTGTCAAAGTGAGACCTGTTCAGTATATAACGACACTGTATATGAGTTACAAAAAATAGTACAATTTTTGTAATTTTGGGGGATGGTAAACAAATATTTTCACTATTTTAACGGGTCTACACTTATGCAGAATTTATATTATATATATATATATATATATATATATATATATATATATATATATATATATATATATGTATATATGTATCACATATATCAAAAGATAATATCTACAAAAATTTAGGCTAAGGAAAAAAATTTAAATCGACCAAAAATATTTTATGACGACTGAAAAAAATATTAAGATGATTTCTCTAGCATATATGGGTAAACTATAATTACAAAGTGAGTTTGACTGTACCTCGGTTTTGTGCATTTCTGATTTCTATGATTAGTCTTTATTGATAGTGTGACATTGATACTTTAGGATGTAGTTAGGGAACAAGAAGAAATGTGACTTTCCACTTCTTCGGTGAACAATAATCATGAGATTGAAGGAGATCGCTTTTGTTCTTCTGTAAGCGTGAATTACCCTTATTATTTAACATTTGGGGGTTACTGATTGATTTATATATACATATATATATATATATATATATATATATATATATATATATATATATATATATATATATATATATATATATATATATATATATATATATATCAGGGGCGGCTAGTTAAAGGAGGCTAAGCCTCCTCAATAATATTCCGTGTATCACTAATATATTATATTGAATAGTCAGCATTCAGCATATTCATATTAATCAAAATCATATTATTTTATGCACCTACCTTCCTTTCAACCTACATTATATAATATAATTTATTAATTACGATATAAGGTATTTACATTCACTGCATTTCATTCATTTCAAGATTTGTGTCAACGCTGCGGAGGCATGGAAAGGTATATTCTCAACGTTCATTATACCTGCCACAGAAAAGCAAATACTCCGAATGAATACTTCATTGCAATAGAAAAGCAAAACACATGTAAATGGCAACACGGATAAGAACCCAGTCTCAAACAATGTCGACCAATCACAACTATAGAATTTCGCGTGACATCGAGTGAATTCGTTGGAAAGCATTAATTGAATCGTAGTGTGATCGTAGTTACTAATGGCCGAAAACAGCAGCGTGTTTACTTATATTGCTCGCGTATTGTGTTAAAATGAGTTTTGTTACTGAAGATAATTTCAAAAATTTCAATGGTGACTTAGTGGAATATTTGTTACTTTAGTGCACTAAGTTATGAGGATAGAGTTTTGATAAAAACATTGGGACCTACCCCTGAATTAAACAATTTGGTGCAGCGTAACAGCGTAACAACAAAACCGCGGTTTTAATACAAGGAATTATGAGAGACATCCTGGCCTAACCGGATCAAAGGTAAAAAATAAATTATTTTGTTGGCAGTGTTTACTTTTTACTAGTGAAAATGTCTCTGTTTGGGGCCGCTTAGGATTTGAGGATTTAATTCTATACCTAGTTGAAAATGAGGAATTTTTCACCGATAAAGTAACTTTAAATACAGCACGCGGATTAATATCTTACTTACAAGATAAGGAATTTATATATTTTTTAAACATCTTTAAATTAATTTTTGAACAAACAGAAATAGTTTTTCAAATCTTACAGCACAAGTTTTCAGATGTAATTTACTCACGAAATCGGCTCAAGTTTCTTTTGGAAAAAATTTCAGAATTTCGTGCAGAAGTTTATTTTAAAAAACTATTTTCTGTATTTCAAACCACCTATGATACGACTCAATTTAGCCCAAAACGAAAAAAATTCAGTTACGCAGATATGGAGCTTCACTATAAGCAAATATTTTATGAAATTTTGGATACTATTAGGGGTCAAATAGAAATAAGGTTCTCTGATTTGAAAGAACTGCATTTCTTCGACTTACTCAATACAAATTTGTTAACCGGATTTTCGGCTAATTTTCCAGATAACCTTTTGGAAAATTTATGTCAAAAATACACTTTTTTCGATAAGGTGGCCATAAAAAGTGAACTGTGTGTTGTTTATAATGACAATGAAATTTTGGGGCAAAATGAAAATCATGTGAGGACTATTAAATACCTTTTTGATAATGATTTGAATCAAGATTTACCCCAAGTTTATAAACTCTTATGTCTAATTGTTTCTATCCCGGTGACATCGGCTTCCGTAGAGCGCTCGTTTTCCACTCTTAAGAGAATTAAAACTTATTCACGAAATTCAATGAGCCAGGATCGTTTGAAAAATATTAGTTTGTTGTCTATTGAAAAGGAATTGATGAAACTTTTGGCGAAAGACAAAAACTTTCATGGGGATATTATAGATCATTTTGCTAACGTTAAAGATCGCAGAATCCCGCTAATCTTCAAAAATATATAATAACTTTTTATTTGCTCTCACCAGCTGTTAACAAATTCGTTAAATAGGTAGGTACCTATTTTGTGAAAGAAAAAAAAATTTGATGAATAGATGAATTCATTAATTGGCTGAGAAGAGTTTTTGTGAATATTGTAAATAGGAGTTGTAGGTCTCAAGGTAGACACTCGAAAGTGAAAACAAATTAATAGCTTAGGGTGCTTGTTTTACTTTGATTTTCTTTAAATTATAAGGCGGTTGACCTTGAAATCCTAAAAATTTTCGCCTATGGTGTATTTTTTAACACCTCTTGTGGCCTCCTCAAACCAAAACCTCACGAGCCGCCACTGATATATATATATATATATATATATATATATATATTATATATATATATATATATATATATATATATATATATATAATACACCTATATCATTAATCATGTGGACCGAGAATATTATTGATTTTCACCAACTATATTTGAGGTAAATTATGAGTCAACATATAAATGTATATATTCATATGTATAGATATATATATATGTATATATATATATATATATATATATATATATATATATATATATATATATATACATATGAATATATACATTTATATGTTGACTCATAATTTACCTCAAATATAGTTGGTGAAAATCAATAATATTCTCGGTCCACATGATTATGATATAGATGTATTATATATATATATATATATATATATATATATATATATATATATATATATATATATATATATATATATATATATTTTTATATATATATATATATATATATATATATATATATATATATATATATATATATATATATATATATATATATATATATATATATATATATATATAAAGATATATACATTAGCCTTCAATAGTCACCATCAGTTGAAATAGAACTCAATGGTATACTCAATTCAAATCCATGAAATTTAATTTCACTATATATTTTTGAATGAAATATAAATCATAATTATTATTTCAGAAATTTGTTTCATATATCTCTTGAATGTGATAGGTAGGGCATATTAAATTCTATAAGATTATATGAAAATGTTTTTAAAATATTTTTAATAGATGCACGGAAGTAGAATAACTAATATCGTAACACTCTTATTTCTAGAAGGGAGTTTATACGCAGACAAGACAAAATTTAACAAAATCTGTATATGTTAGAGAGAATTATTGAAGTTTATAGTACCTGATCAGAAATTAATTCATTTGAATTTATCATAAATAGCATTGGTTAGTTGTAACAAAAATATTCTCAATTGAACACTTTTAGTGCTACCTCTGCATTAAATTTCGAACTAAACAATTCAAAATGTAAAAAACCAACCTTTTAAAATATGGACGTTCGAAACTTTACACAAATAATCTACAACAGCCTATAGAAGTGCATGTCCAGATTTATTAATATGTGAATGAGGCCATATATGTGGCTGAAAGAACGAAACGTGTAAGGTTTAATAATTTATAGCAATGAGCTGATGAAACATTTGATTTGCTATATATACAATATATATATATATATACTCCTCGCCTTCTATAGAATGGATTTCTAATGAAAAGTTCGAAAGATTGAACAAATTAATAAACGTATAAACCTATTAAACTTCCAATTTCATTGATAATACCACAATATGAACCCAAAGTAAAGTATGCTAACATGAAATTTTTCTTTTCAAATGACAATTTGCAATCACGTCGTCTATGTATCTCAATACTAAGCAGTTAGTTAGATAATTTATAGCCAGGAGCTGATGAAACATTCGATTTGCTATATAAATCATCACTTTTTATAGAATGAATTTTCTAATAAAGTTCGAAATGTTGAACACATTAATAAACATATAAAGCCATTTTACATTTCTAATTTCATTCATAATGAAACAATGTGAAGCCAAAGTAAATAACGTAAATTAGGCCAAGCTACAGAGATTTTTTCATGTAAAAAGTGTTAGAAGAAAACCAGCTCCGCCATTGTGTGTAAAATAGTTCCACATGATATAGTGATATGTTTTTCACTCAACTTTATTATTTATGTCTTTGTTATTAACAATTTTATGCAAAAAATCGCTTTTTTTAGTTTTTTGCTTATAAAATTGAAACTATCAGAGTAATCGTGATGATGTCAATACACTTATTGTAGAAAATGAAAAGACGAAAAAAATGAGATGTCGGACGACTCGATCAGACACTTAGTCTAAGGGAAAATTGGAAAAAACCGTCCAAAATGCAGTTTTTTCAAAAGTTCATAACTCGGTTATTTTTTGAGTTGTACCGTAGATCCTCCGGCCAGTATTAGCTATTGATATGAACTTCATTTGTGCGAAGATCAGGAACTGTCCGATGCGTAGTTTTTGATCTGTGGCCATTTGATTATGTTACTATGCAATTTTCCAGCAGACCTGAATGCGACAGGCATGGTCCGATTTCAATTTACTAAAAAGATTTTGAAAGTAGAATTCTCATAGTTCAAAACGTTCATCTTGGTTTTCCATAAAAGCGCTGAGAAATATGTTAAAAATAAAGCTGAACATGACGAAAAACGACCGATAGCGTGAGAGTAGTTGAAGAGTGGGGGTAGAGCAGCAGGCAAGGAGAAGTATGACATTCGAAAGCGTCGGCATTTTGAACGTGACAGTAATTTCTAGATAATAATTGTAAACCCCCACTCTTCAACTACTCTCACGCGCTCGGCCGTTTTTTGTCATGTTCAGCTTTATTTTTAACATATTTCTCAGCGTTTTTATGAAAAACCAAGATGAACGTTTTGAACTATGAGAATTCTACTTTCAAAATCTTTTTAGTAAATTGAAATCGGACCATGCCTGTCGCATTCAGGTCTGCTGGAAAATTGCATAGTAACATAATCAAATGGCCACAGATCAAAAACTATGCATCGGACAGTTCCTGATCTTCGCACAAATGAAGTTCATATCAATAGCTAATACTGGCCGGAGGATCTACGGTACAACTCAAAAAATAACCGAGTTATGAACTTTTGAAAAAACTGCATTTTGGACGGTTTTTTCCAATTTTCCCTTAGACTAAGGGTCTGATCGAGTCGTCCGACATCTCATTTTTTTCGTCTTTTCATTTTCTACAATAAGTGTATTGACATCATCACGATTACTCTGATAGTTTCAATTTTATAAGCAAAAAACTAAAAAAAATACGATTTTTTGCATAAAATTGTTTATAACAAAGACATAAATAATAAAGTCGAGTGAAAAACATATCACTATATCATGTGGAACTATTTGACAAACAATGGCGGAGCTGGTTTTCTTCTAACACTTTTTGCACAAAATGCTCACTCTAAATCTCTGTAGCTTGGCCTAAATATGAAGTTTTTCTTTTCAAAGGACAAATTACAATCACGCCACCTATGTAGGTATATCAATCCTCAGCAGAGTTAGTGAATTCTATTTAAATTTTCATTTCTTAAATATCAAGGAATTAATGATTTTCATTCACGCGGTAGATTACTGTACTATATAGTCTGCCTTTCTATTAATATTAGATTTCGAATGTTCTTTAAATTTAGTAGCGAAGCATATTTGACTTTCATTTAAAATATGTTTTATTCCATTCATTTTCCCAGTGCAGCTGTAAGATCCAGAAAAAGCTTGAAATTGCATGGAAACATGGAAAGAATGATGCAGTTTTGTAGTTGAATTAATTTCTCCGATTATTTGAGAACAATAACTCAATTCAAAACATTTCATGTAATGTTTTGAATTAATATCTTCCCTTTGGGCGAAGGTGCTAGTCCAGTAAATGAGCTCTTTTCCTCTTGATTGTATTGTACCGTTTTTTACGTTTTGTAACTAGTGCGGTATTTTGCGGAACGGAGGGTATTGCCGTACACATAACTTCAAAATGTCATTATTACAAATGTATTAATAAAAAAAGAAAATAAACAATATTAGTATACTTCCAATAGAGTATACTTTAGATATATTGAACGTCAGAATATAAAAACCACAATCATAACAGATATAGTACATTAATTGAAAACTGTATTTGTACGATATTACCCGAATCATTCGGGTAACTCCGTCCGTGTTATCGGCTAATTTCGTACATACATATCAAACCCTTTAATTGATGAATTAGCAAATAAAATACTGAGGTGTGTTCTGCAAAATGCACTAGCCATACATAGAACAAATCTTCAATCATCCATCCTGACTTATTACATCTATAAATTGAACCGTTCGGGCCTCCTTGATATAATGATGGATGCATTCTTATTCGAGGATATATGATAAGTGGTGGAACATACTGGCCTGTTGCGCTAATACAGCAATAAACAGTAATATTCTTCCCACGCTCCCAACTGGTGGCAGCTCCTACCTGCTTAATTCCCTTAGGAGCCAGTATTTTTCCCGGTTTGTGAACAGCATTTATACCTGTTTCGTCGACATTAAATAATCTATGAGGACGAAATTTGTATTTGTCGTATGTTGATGAGAGATTGTCAAAGAATATTTGTAACTCTGTCGCATTAAAGGCAACAATTCTATTTACGCTGGTAGGTTCCGGGCGCCTTATACTTATTTCAGGGTTTCTTCTTAAAAACCCATACATCCAGTATTTGCCAGCTTCTTTTTTATCTTTATTAAAAGAATTTTTGATTTTATCAGACTCAGCATAAGGAAAAACTGCTGCCTTTAATGAATGTGGCGTCAATCCATAGAACATATTTGCCAGAAGCAATATTTGGTCTCTTATTTCTGTCTCCTGTTCAGAAGTAAAAACGGGGTTTCTTCCCATCCGAAAAGAAACATCATAGCTATCCCTTTTCGAGTAATCAAATAAAGTCATAACAGAAATATCATACAAGGCATCTGTCGGCCTTAACTTTGCTCCACCACGAATGGCCCTTATGGCAGTTTTCATTTTTCTTGGGGACCATGAACACTTCTTTTTAGGCGGCATCTGAAAATAAACTTTCGATTTACTTACTTATTAAAAAAATTTCTGGGGTACAAAATTGGATTACTTTAACATATTATTTCGATGCGGATAATACCGTACATGTGTACGCACTTAGCCGACATACTACCCGCCATGACTAAACAAAATCATGTGAAAGCGGAAGCTGATATTACTCTGAAAACAACTAGTTTCAATGAAAATCAATGTTGTGGCACTATTTTAACAATGAAAACAAGATATTTATAGACAATAAAGTACTTACAATTCAATTTCCGAAGTTAAAATATTATATCCACGATCACCAATACACAAATCATGCTCCAGTCGCCATATTAGTACGCAGACTGTCGCGAACTGTTTCTGTGGCAGCAAACTCAACTAATTTAACGCGCCTAACAAGGAAAGGTAGCTTTCTGTCTGTTTCTTCCTGTCAATCTTGAATGTACGAAATTAGCCGCCGTACGGTAATACCCTCCGTTCCCCTACACTTGAGGGCAAATAAACTTATTATGATCATTATTATTATTAATTTAATCAATCAGTAAGTTCCTTAAAGCCAAATGAATTAAGTTTAAGTGATAATAGTATATTATGAAACGAGCACGAGATGTCGCATTTTTTGCATGAGAAAAAAAAAATTAATCTTTACAGTGCAAAATAGCTAGTTCGTGCGAATTTCATACAATACTTTTTCTGCGACTGCTTTATGTCTCATTTACAGTGAAGAATGAGTAAGTACACTTAGGTTCATTATACACAAATATTGCTAACTTACTTGTGTTACTAAGTGTAATTCATCGGGAGCTTCTCTTATAAATTATTCGACATCAGTTGTGAAAATCTATTTCTTGGGTGAATAACCATCTGAATTCCGCTTGTAGAATGCTTTTAATTTCAAGTTTTAACTAATAACCACATTATTATTAATGCTGTGAGTCGTTCTTAGCATTGAATATTGAGTCCACAAAGTAGAACTTTTCACTATCTTTGCCAATTCGTTAAAAGAAGGTAACAAACCTTTTTGGAAAACAAATTTGCTTTTTTACCGATCTCACAATATAAGAAGAGAACGTAAGCTCGTTCATAGAGCTTTTTAAAGTTTGTGGCACAAATCTGAAGTTGTTACCTTAGGAGCCTCTATTAGTATTTGAGGTGTTATTTCCACATCACTTTTACCTTTCATCATATCAAAATTATTCAAAATTAAAACACTTGAATGCATGATATCTGTCTGTAATTAAGTATAATGACAATGACATTCAATTTGTTTTGAATTAGATACATGTCACAACGATCGCATCAAAGACACCTGAAGGGAAACGAACTAGAAGTGATTCATATTGCACGCGTTGCTATGCACAGATCCTATAAGAAAACCGTGCAGTATGAAAGTTAGCCCAAAATGTATATACTTTAAGTGCCAACAGTTAAATCGAAATGATGATTTATTTTTCACTATATAAAAATATTTTTATACTGTATTTAGCAGTAAAGAACAGTCGACATGTTTCGAGTTATGACTACAGGAGAGTATTACATCTTATTTTATAAAACAGACAAAAGCAAAGGTGATACCTGAAAATCAATTTGTTCGTTTACAAGGGGTAATTGACTATTATGGGCGGAACTTATTTCGAGAATTTCAAGAAGGTCAAGGCGCTTTCCTTTGTTACCTGAATGTAACAATTGGGTTTTGTTTAAATCCATCAGGAAATGATTACATTTTATACAATGTTCGGAGAAGCCAGTGGTATTTTTATTTTGTAAAATTGACTTTTTATGTTCTTCAACACGAATGTTCATATTCCTTTCTGTTTGTCCAATATATAAAGCAGGATATTCGTCGCAAAATATTTTTTAAACACCACTCTTTTCTCCGATGTTAGATTTTTCTTTATTATTGACCAAGAATGACTTCAAGTTTCTTTTATTTGTACAAATTGTATTAACGTTATTTTTCGATAGTCTATTACAAATTATGCTACTCAAATTCGGCACATAATATATTGGGAAGTATTTTTGTTCTTCTTGTTTGTCTGTTTTATAAAATAATATGTAATACTCTCCTGTAGTCAGTCTTGATAATGAGTTCATAACTCGAAACATGTCGTTTACTACTAAATACAGTATCTAAATATTTTTATATAGTGAAACAGATTGAGCCAAGTGTGTTTTATTTTAAAGTTTATACTTTTATCTTTATGATGTTTTACCAAGTGATGTGCGAGAATTCAATCTCGGTGATGATTTATCATTGCAGCCGTGGAAAATAGTATATTATTCAACGAACGGTAATGTAGGTCATAACTCACGCAGATGAAGTTTGCAGCACGAGCTGCAAGCGAGTGCTGTAATTCATCAAGTGAGTTATGACCATAACCGCAAGTTGAATACTATACTTTATCTACGACTTTAACAATAAATACTAAGATACAAGTACAAATTCACAATAATTAGGTAGTATTAACTTAATTTGAAAACGTCAGAATTATTCAAATGACATTAGCAGATGAGTGACGGTCGATCTTACTTGGGATCTTAGTAGACTATATAGTGAGTTATAGCAGTGAGTGATTATTACTCACGCTGTTTGGTAATATATACTATTAATTGCTAAAACGCAGTTGAATAATGAATATATTATTCAATAGGAGTAGATAAATATTATTATAATAATGTTAATGTAGTTTTGAAGAAACTTTTTCTATGAATGTAGGTACTACTTATGGTCTGAGGATGAACGTCACTTCATCTTTTCAAGTGACAGTTACAATGTTCAGTGTCATCTATTATGGCGTACCTCCTATTTTCCCACTTGATATAATTTTCTTTTATGCATCTCCCCTATGCAACCTCCCTTCGCACAATCGATAACTGAATCAAGTC
>JARQZK010003000.1:60000-85000 GCA_030704885.1 Cynegetis impunctata
AAACTTCTTAGTCACTCACTGAAATTAAATTCTTCCTTGTAATTATATGGTCCCGATTTCAAAGTACCTATATATCAAAAATCTACACAAAGTAGAAAAAACAAATTCTAAAGATTACTATACATATATATATATATATATATATATATATATATATATATATATATATATATATATATATATATATATATTTATATATATATATATATATATATATATATATATATATATATATATATATATATATATATATATATATATATATATAATCTCTTGATAATTATTAGCAATAACAGGCTGGTTGAATCTTAAAAAACTCGATTTTATTAAAGAGTTGACGTTTTACTTCGATATTCTTAATTGAAATTTCTTTGACATTTATTGATGTGAAAAAAATTGAAAAAAAGGCTGCTTGTCTTGCTAGTTATTTATTATATACTATTCAGTCTAATATTAACATTCAAAAATGTTATGACTAGAAGTAAGGGGAAACCAAAGAAACCTTTACCTACGTAATGTTTGAAAATAAAAATAATAGGGTATTATTTATCTAACAACAAAGAAATGAGTCATGGGAAAACATTAAAGATGTGGAGTGAAATTATCGTATAGTACGTTTATATGGAAGCAGCCGTTGACACGTGTTTCGGACTCTTTGGTCCTCATCAGAACGGCGTAGCAAAGAATAGGATTGAAAATTTGAAGATGAAAATAGTACAACAAACAAAATCCTCTGATACGGAAGACAATCACCCTCATTGTGGTTTATTGTTTGAACTCTCCGGTATGGGAGATTTGGTCAAACTTTGCCACGGAGGCGATTAATGCTATCCGCGAGAACTAAGAACGAGTGAATAAACAATAACAAAGAAATTAGTTGCGGTAAACTATTAAATAGGTAGAGCAAAATTATCGGTATAGTTCGTTTATATGGAAGTAGCCGTTTTTAATGAAATTTTTTATTTATTTAGAATTTCAAATCTTTTAAAAAAAGTTACTTACAGTTTATAAAAACCTTGAAACTCTCAGCTTAAGTTTGGGGTCATTGCCATATTTTCAGCTTGCAATATTTAATTATTTATTCGAATTGTTGTTGCCTGTGATCTATTTTTAATCTCTTGATAATTATTAGCAATAACAGGCTGGTTGAATCTTAAAAAACTCGATTTTATTAAAGAGTTGACGTTTTACTTCGATATTCTTGATTGAAATTTCTTTGACATTTATTGATGTGAAAAAATTGAAAAAAAGGCTGCTTTGTCTTGCTAGTTATTTATTATATACTATTCAGTCTAATATTAACATTCAAAAATGTTATGACTAGAAGGTAAGGGAAACCAAAGAAACCTTTACCTACGTAATGTTTGAAAATAAAAATAATAGGGTATTATTTATCTAACAACAAAGAAATGAGTCATGGGAAAACATTAAAGATGTGGAGTAAAATTATCGGTATAGTACGTTTATATGGAAGCAGCCGTTGACACGTGTTTCGGACTCTTATTACCCTATTATTTTTATTTTCAAACATTACGTAGGTAAAGGTTTCTTTGGTTTCCCTTACCTTCTAGTCATAACATTTTTGAATGTTAATATTAGACTGAATAGTATATAATAAATAACTAGCAAGACAAAGCAGCCTTTTTTTCAATTTTTTCACATCAATAAATGTCAAAGAAATTTCAATTAAGAATATCGAAGTAAAACGTCAACTCTTCAATAAAATCGAGTTTTTTAAGATTCAACCAGCCTGTTATTGCTAATAATTATCAAGAGATTAAAAATAGATCACAGGCAACAACAATTCGAATAAATAATTAAATATTGCAAGCTGAAAATATGGCAATGACCCCAAACTTAAGCTGAGAGTTTCAAGGTTTTTATAAACTGTAAGTAACTTTTTTTAAAAGATTTGAAATTCTAAATAAATAAAAATTTCATTAAAAACGGCTACTTCCATATAAACGAACTATACCGATAATTTTGCTCTACCTATTTAATAGTTTACCGCAACTAATTTCTTTGTTATTGTTTATTTACTCGTTCTTAGTTCTCGCGGATAGCATTAATCGCCTCCGTGGCAAAGTTTGACCAAATCTCCCATACCGGAGAGTTCAAACAATAAACCACAATGAGGGTGATTGTCTTCCGTATCAGAGGATTTTGTTTGTTGTACTATTTTCATCTTCAAATTTTCAATCCAATTCTTTGCTACGCCGTTCTGATGAGGACCAAAGAGTCCGAAACACGTGTCAACGGCTGCTTCCATATAAACGTACTATACCGATAATTTTACTCCACATCTTTAATGTTTTCCCATGACTCATTTCTTTGTTGTTAGATAAATAATACCCTATTATTTTTATTTTCAAACATTACGTAGGTAAAGGTTTCTTTGGTTTCCCTTACCTTCTAGTCATAACATTTTTGAATGTTAATATTAGACTGAATAGTATATAATAAATAACTAGCAAGACAAAGCAGCCTTTTTTTCAATTTTTTCACGTCAATAAATGTCAAAGAAATTTCAATTAAGAATATCGAAGTAAAACGTCAACTCTTTAATAAAATCGAGTTTTTTAAGATTCAACCAGCCTGTTATTGCTAATAATTATCAAGAGATTAAAAATAGATCACAGGCAACAACAATTCGAATAAATATATATATATATATATATATATATATATATATATATATATATATATATATATATAATTTGAATTATTTTTGCCTGTGTTGTATTCCTATTTATTTGTCTTTTTTTTTAGCAAAAATTCATAAATATAACATACCCTTAAGATTTATTGTCTCTTGCATTCAAACGCAACTTTATAATAGTTCTGAATTTATTGCTTCAATATAAACAATAAAATAAATCAAAATGAATACAACATAAAAAATTCTTTCGACCTGGTAGGCCATCTGAAAACTTTGTGGCCTACAGAAAATTAAAAATTTACACTAATATTCCAAATTAAATTTTCCCAATAATAGTTAATGCTTAAGTGGGATATTATCAAGGATTGAATAACCATTGATAAAACTAAATTTACACCCTATAGGTACTAATCATTTTCAATATGAACTTTTGCCTGCAGATCAATGGGGCGCCCCATTTTCAGCGTTATAGCTCAATTAATTTTGGAATATTTGAAAGAAAGGGTGTTAAGTAATTCCTATGAAAATATGATTGTTTGTTCATTACTTCGGAAGATCGCATTGATAATACCTATTCTAGCATTAATTTTAATGAAAAATTACAATTTATTTAGAAAAAGAAAAAAACAATACATAAAAATTAAATTACTTTCACACATAGGAATAATAAAATTACCGCAAAATGACATAGACAAAATATTTTTCAGAAAGAATTATTATATTTCATCTAATAAGTATCTAATAACAGGTATGAAAAATGATTTTTTGAATAAGTTAACGTTTCGTCACGAAATTCGTGACTTTCTCAAAAGTTTTGGAAAAAAAGGTTATATTTTTCCGAGAAACAATTTTCTGACTTCGAAAAAAATGGATGAAATAATTCATTGGAAGTATTTACCAACATGGTGAAAATAGATGATGATGAAGATGATAGTTGTATTGAATATGCCATGAATAAGCTTTAAAATAATTCATACGAGCTGCGAAAAGTAAGTTGAGTGAGTGCAATTTATTGATGATTATTTATATTTTTGTTACTCTGTTTCATTCTTCAGTTTAGTGTTGATTCGTTTTATTTTGTATAGGTATGTGCTGTATTGATCTTATATGCGTATTGAAGGTATGTGATATGTTTTTAGTTCATTTTGGAATATCTTTAGCTGAAGGAATATATATTTTACTATAGTAAAATATATAACCCTTCAGCTATACGTTAAACTTTTGTTTATTAATTCCATTTTTATTGAGATACAAAATGAAAAACACCCTTTTTAAAGATATTTTGACAAAGTCTTGATATTATTACTCCTAGATACGATCTCAATGACCACATTTTAGTATAAAGATACGAGTTTCTAGAAGGTAATTTTAAGAATCCTATACATGGTTCAAGATTGATTAGCGACTATAAATAACTTCAGGAATAAGTTTTTAAAAATGTAGAAAAAGATGCAAGTCTTCTGAAAAAATTCATGTGGAGAGACATCAACCAGACGAACAATTGAAAATTTTAGAAAACATAAAAGATTATCAACATGTTTGAGAAATGAAACTCTGAGTTTAACGATTTTCACATATAATAAAACAACAACAGCTGCAAACGCGTTTCGCTGACACTACAGCTTCTTCGGGTGCGAATTTCAAACTAAAACTAAAATATCTAATGCAAGGTCTGGAAAGCACAATTATAAATGTGGAAACTCGATTCTGGGATTCTTAGAACAAACTACCTTCATTAAATGAAAAGGTTAAGAGAGGGGAGCCGTTCACATCCAATTGGTTGTTAAGTAACTTCTGGGAATTTTTATGCCTATTTTTTCTAAAGTTTCCATAAGATTTAATTTTGAACCTTTTATTCCGAGATGTAGAATTTCGAAATCCGAATTGAAGTCATGTTTCTCTTTTATTAAATGTCTAGCATATATTGAATCTTCGTTATGATTTATGTTACTTCGCCTGTGTTCAGTAATCCTTTTTTTGAAAATTTCAAAATAAGGATTGACACAAAATAAGGATTTCTGCAAAGAAAATCAATACAGTATCATGAACAGTTTCTTCAAATTACCACCTAGACGACTCTACACGTGGAAACCTCCAGCAGATGGAATAGAGGGAAACATCACAAGAAATCAAATCGATTACATAATTATCAACAAAAGATACAAAAATGCAGTAAAAGCATGCAGGACATATCCCGGAGCTGACGTTCCCACCGATCACAATCTACTCCTAGCAGCAATAAGAATAGAGTTCAAAAGAACAAAAAGAAATACGGAAACAATAATTATCAACGCAGATAAGCTTAAAGAAGAATCCACTAACAACAGAGTGAGGGAAGAAATACGTAGGCACTTGGAAAAAAATCCAGTACCATCGACACAAAATCCCGAGGAAAAATGGCACTACATTGAGGAAACATTAACAAGAGTAACAGAAGATCATCTTAAAGAGGAAACAAGAAAAAAGAACCAACCATGGATGACAGAAGGAATTTTAAAAATGATGGATGAAAGAAGAAGATACAAAGGCAAAAACGAAACAACATACAAAAAAATACACAAAAACATCAGAATAAATATCCAACAAGCCAAGGAAACCTGGCTAAGTGAAAGATGTCAAGAAATTGAAGAGTTGGAGCAAAGACACGACACCTTCAATTTGCACAAAAAAGTAAAAGAAGCCGCTGGAATATGGAAACAAACACCTCTATCTTTCGTAGAGGACAAATATGGGAACCCTCTACTTAACATAGAAGATCAAATAGCCAGATGGGAAGAATACGTGAAAGAGATGTTTCAAGACCAAAGAAGAGAAAACATTGGTAAGCAGGAGGCAATGACTGGACTTTATATCACAAAGGACGAAATTAACAGAGCAGCAAAGCAACTAAAGAACAGAAAAGCTGTTGGAGAAGATAATATACCAATTGAGATAATAAAGTTACTACTAGACGAACACATCGAAGTAATAGAAGAATTATTTAATAGAATATATGAAACAGGTATAATACCAGAAGAATGGCTGACATCGATATTTGTACCAATACCAAAAAAGAGAAACTCCAAGAAAAGTGAAGAACATAGGATTATAAGCCTGATGAATCATGTGCTCAAATGTTTTCTTCGAATAATACATAATAGAATATACAGTAAATTAGACGAACATACTGGTCAAAATCAATTTGGTTTTAAGAATGGCTTCGGAACAAGGGAAGCACTTTTTTCAATACGAGTACTAGTTGAAAGATGTAGAGATGTCGATTCTGATGTGTACTTGTGTTTTATTGATTTTCAGAAGGCTTTTGACCTGGTGAAACATGATAAACTAATGAACATCTTAAGGTCATGTAACATAGACGATAAAGATTTAAGGATTATTTCAAACCTCTATCAGGAACAAAAGGCCAAAATTAGAATAAAAAAGAAAACATCTGGAAAAATTAATATCGAGAAGGGAGTAAGACAGGGATGTGTTCTGTCACCCATACTATTTAACGTTTACTCGGAGGAGATATTTAAAAAAGCTCTGGAAGACACCTCAGATGGCATTATTATAAATGGACAATGCATCAACAACCTGCGATATGCTGATGACACGGTCATTCTGGCAGATAGTGCTGAAGCACTACAACGTCTGATAACGGCAGCCAGCGAAGAATTTGGAATGAAACTAAATACACAGAAAACAAAAACGATGATCATCAGCAAACACCAGAACAGAACGGTGAAGATTGAGGTTAACGGAGAAGATCTAGAAAAAGTAACAAGAATAACTTACCTTGGAAGCAATCTTGATGAAACTTGGGACCACTCACTAGAGATAAGAACACGTCTAGAAAAAGCACGCACAGTATTTTACAAAATGCAAAAAGTCCTATGTAGTCGCCAGCTGAATCTTTCATTGAGAGCTCGAATACTTAAGTGCTATGTTTTCTCTACTTTACTCTACGGTGTTGAAGCCTGGACAATGACAGAGGCATCACAAAAAAGAATCCAAGCATTTGAACTCTGGTGTTACCGAAAAATGCTCAGAATATCCTACATGAGTCATACGACAAACGCGGAAGTCTTGCAGAGATTGAACAAGGAAAACGAGCTCATGCTCCTCATAAAGAAACGAAAAACACAATATTTTGGCCACATCATGAGAAATCAAAAATACGAACTGCTCCAACTTATAATCGAAGGCAAAATCAATAACAAAAGGGGACCAGGAAGAAGACGCAACTCATGGCTTAAAAACCTACGACAATGGACAAATATGACATCCATAGAACTGTTCAGGGCAGCTACAAATAAGATCAAATGGGCAAATGTAATAGCCAACGTCCTTAAGGATAAGGCACCATAAGAAGAAGAAGGATTGACACAGGCGAAGTTGCATAAAAAAATTCCCAGAAGTTACTTAACAACCAATTGGATATGAACAGCTCCCCCCTTCTTAACCTTTTCAATGAATGAAGATAGTTTTTTTTTGGAATCCCAGAATGGATTTCCCAAATTAACAATTGTACTTTGCAAACCTTGTATCAGATATTTTTCTGTTAGTTTGAAATTCGCACCTGAAGAAGCTGAAGGCTCAGCGAAACGCGTTGTGCAACTGTTGTTGTTTTATTATATGTGAAAATTGTTAACCTCAGAGTTTCATTTCTCAAACATGTTAACAATTGATTTTCATCTAGTAACGGTCTCATCAATTCAAATGAAAAAAGATTATGTAAGGAGAGCAAAATATCACTTTGATAAAAAGGAAACAGTCAAGTTACTTAAAAGGAGAGCTCTTAATAAAAATCCAGATGAATTCTATCATCTTATGATAAATGCTCCACTTGTTGATGGTATGCATTTTGACAACGAAAAAGATGCGGAAGATACTCCAGAACAGATAAAATTGATTCAAGATTTGAAGAACATATAGTGAATAAAAGAAATCAAGCACGAAAAAAGTTTTAGAAATTGCAAGCACAATTAAACTTCACCAGTGCATGGAGATGAAAGAAAAAAAACATTTATTTTAATAGAAATCCTAAATATGAAGAGAATAAAATGATAAGAATTCTGAAGAAAAGCTATAAAATATAGATGTAGAATCTTTAACTAAAAGTAGGTACAAATGAAAGGGAATACTTTATGATCAACTAGGAAAATGATGGCAAGGAAAAAAATCACTTTTACTAATAAATAAAGTAAAAAAAGTCAGGAAGAATAGAGTAAGTACTTATTTCAATATATTTGGAAATACAAAAGAAAGATATAGTAATTTGTGTAGGTTTCAATTTATTTTGAAGACACGAAACGTACGTCGAGCGTCACAATGTAAAAAGTTTGATATGAATCTATTATCTATTCAATTCAATTTTTATTTTATTAGTAGGTATGCTACCTACTGCTAAAAAGTCAGAAAAATTTTAGAATCCCTTATTTTCTCAATTGAATTTTTTGAATAGATATTGGAACCTTGAAATTTTGACTTGATGTATTTGAGGTAATTTCAAATTATAATTAATAAAAATGAAAAATTGCACTTGTTTACTTTAGGTATATATTCCGAAATAATAATACGACAATGTTTATTATTGAATATGCCTTTTCGATTCAAAATTCTTCAATATTAATAGCAAAGGAAATGTAAAGGTAGGCTTGACATACGTCCCCGGTTTGACCGGTATTTTACTCTTGTCCCGGTATTTTGCTTTTATCCCGTTAACCCGCCCGGTTTTATCGATGTCCCGGAAAGCCGGTGTAAGATGTAAAAAGTATTGAATAATGGCTGCTAATACTTCAATTATAACAAGAGAGGTGTACACTATCACTTTATCGGGACAGAGAGACGTTAGCGCTTTGTTCTGTAAGCAAAGATTAACATTGTCAACTTATTAATTAATTGTTTTTTAGTTTGACCAAAAAGTTTTGTTATAATGGTTTTTGTAGTTAGTTTTACAAAAAATAAGAGACATAGTAATTGTTCAATTAAACAACTTTATGAAGTATTTTAAATTTTATTTTATTAATACTTCTTTCTAGATTGTAAACCAGAAAAAATTATCATTGAAAAGGAATGAATATTTATTTTTAAGTAGCAAAAATTCCTTCTTTTAATTTTAAAAGGTGTATAGAAATAACAATTTAGGGTTCCAGATTCCCCCCTCCCGTCACTTGCGATACTTAAAAGAAGTCATAAAACTCAACATTTTGTACTGATTTTTTGAAAGTTTTCCAGGGGAGGACCCCGCTCTACTGGGGGTATGGAAAACCCCCTCCGGTAAGGCCATCCCATATTAATGTGTCCTGGTTTCACCCACCAAAAATATAGCAAGCCTATGTATAGGTACACCTTAACTTGAAGGAGAAACAGATCTATGAATAGATGAGACTGATCTCTTAAGTAATTAATTTCGTTTAAGTCTACCTAATTGATATTATTGTATGTTAATCTTCTATTCCGTTTTTTCCGTATTTCAAGATTTCAAATTTGAATCTGTTTAGAGTTTCGGAGGCGTAGTAAATTCGGTAGGTACTCAACAGCCATTGAACTGGTCTATTGTATAATATTCTCGCGGTTAGCTGTGGAATAGTAGCGAATTCTCTGGAAATTATTTAGAAATATAAGATCACCTAACGACGGTTAATCTTCAATCATTGGAAAAGCGACAGTATAAAAAGAAAAGACTCTGCATTTCATTCTTCCTTCAAGTTTGTATGATGGAAAAGGATAATATTGTATGTAGAAGTGCATTAAGGATAGATTACACCTGCTTATTCATGGAAAAATGAATGTGACGTGGTGTTCAGCAATCACCTTCCAGCATTCACCTCTGTAAATTTGTTAGCAATATCTTACCAGCACTATTAGGAGCATCTGATGAGATTAACTCATGGCAGACCATTCGACCATTTTGACTTCAGGATTTGAACACGATACTTCCTGAAAGCTGATGGTCAGTGTTCCTAAATACTCAATAACTCGTTGAACAAAAATAACTATTGCTTCCTTTTGATACTCAAAATTTTAAAACTGTTAGTTTGAATTATGAGATTTTATTTTTAATTGTCTCAATTCCTTTCATCATTATTTACTAATTCATGGTGTTTCATAAGAGTAGATGATATATAACGTGAAAAATGCGCATCATGGAGATAACCAACTTCAATGAAAATTTAGCCATATATAAACTAGCCCAGAATCAGTGGCGGCTCGTGAGGTTTTGGTTTGAGGAGGCTACAAAAGGTGTTAAAAAATACACCATAGGCGAAAATTTTTAGGATTTCAAGGTCAACCGCCTAATAATTTAAAGAAAATCAAAGTAAAACAAGCACCATAAGCTATTAATTTGTTTTCACTTTCGAGTGTCTACCTTGAGACCTACAACTCCTATTTACAATATTCACAAAAACTCTTCTCAGCCAATTAATCAATTCATCTATTCATCAAAATTTTTTTTCTTTCACAAAATAGGTACCTACCTACCTAGTTATCGAATTTGTTAACAGCTGGTGAGAGCAAATAAAAAGTTATTATATATTTTTGAAGATTAGCGGGATTGTGCGATCTTTAACGTTAGCAAAATGATCTATAATATCCTCATAAAATTTTTTGTCTTTCGCCAAAAGTTTTACCAATTCCTTTTCAATAGACAACAAACTAATATTTTTCAAACGATCCTGGCTCATTGAATTTCGTAAATAAGTTTTAATTCTCTTAAGAGTGGAAAACGAGCGCTCTACGGAAGCCGATGTCACCGGGATAGAAACAATTAGACATAAGAGTTTATAAACTTGGGGTAAATCTTGATTCAAATCATTATCAAAAAGGTATTTAATAGTCCTCACATGATTTTCATTTTGCCCCAAAATTTCATTGTCATTATAAACAACACACAGTTCACTTTTTATGATTTTATGACCTTATCAAAAAATGTGTATTTTTGACATAAATTTTCCAAAAGGTTATCTGGAAAATTAGCCGAAAATCCGGTAAACAAATCTTTATTGAGTAAGTCGAAGAAATGCAGTTCTTTCAAATCAGAGAACCTTATTTCTATTTGACCCCTAATAGTATCCAAAATTTCCTAAAATATTTGCTTTAGTGAAGCTCCATATCTGCGTAGCTGAATTTCTTTCGTTTTGTGCTAAATTGAGTCGTATCATCAGTAGTTTGAAATACAGAAAATAGTTTTTTAAAATAAACTTCTGCACGAAATTGTGAAACTTTTTCCAAAAGAAACTTGAGCCGATTTCGTGAGTAAATTACATCTGAAAACTTGTGATTTAAGATTTGAAAAACTATTTCTGTTTGTTCAAAAATTAATTTAAAGATGTTTAAAAAATATTAAAATTCCTTATCTTGTAAGTAAGATATTAATCCGCGTGCTGTATTTAAAGTTACTTTATCGGTGAAAAATTCCTCACTTTCAACTAGGTATAGAATTAAATCCTCAAATCCTAAGCGGCCCCAAAACAGAGACATTTTCACTAGTAAAAAGTAAACACTGCCAACAAAATAATTTATTTTTTACCTGTGATCCGGTTAGGCAAGGATGTCTCTCATAATTCCTTGTATTAAAACGGCGGTTTTGTTGTCTGTTACGCTGCACCAAATTGTTTAATTCAGGGGTAGGTCGCAATGTTTTTATCAAAACTTTATCCTCATAACTTAGTGCACTAAAGTTATGGGATAACAAATATTTCCCTAAGTCACCATTGAAATTTTTGAAATTAACTTCAGTAACCAAACTCATTTTAAAACAATACGCGAGCAATATAAGTAAACACGCTGCCGTTTACGGCCATTAGTAACTACGATCACACTACGATTCAATTAATGCTTTCTAACGAATTCACTCGATGTCACGCGAAATTCTATAGTTGTGATTGGTCGACATTGTATGAGTCTGGGTCTCTATCGGTGTTGCTTTTCTATTGCAATGAAGTATTCATTCGGAGTATTGGCACCGTTGTTTGCTTTTCTGTGGCAGGCGTAATGAACGTTGAGAATATACCTTTCTAAGCCATCGCAGCGTTGCCACAAATCTTGAAATGAATGAAATGCAGTAAATGTAAATACCTTCTATCTTAATTAATAAATTATATTATATAATGTAGGTTGAAAAGAAGGTAGGTGCATAAAATAATATGATTTTGATTAATATGAATATGCTGAATGCTGACTATTCAATATAATATATTAGGGATACACGGAATATTATTGAGGAGGCTTAGCCTCCTTAGCCTCCTTTGACTAGCCGCCCCTGCCCAGAATATATGTATATATAGGTATATATATATATATATATATATATATATATATATATATATATATATATATATATATATATATATATATATTAAGTACCTATACTTGTTTTGTAGTTGATGCCACTTCTTTGTAGTAGGTATGTACCTAGATCCTAGAGGTATAAGGTTCAAAATTTGAAATGACACTATAGGTCATGGGATACATAGTATGGATGCCCTTTTGACAGTAGCAAGAAATTGTGAAGAAAAATAAAAATCTCACGATTTGCTTTCGAAAAAAGAAATTTGGAATTTCGAATTTTGTGTTTTTAAATTAGAAATTGTGTATTGGAATCGAAAATTTATAACAATGAATGCTCAAAATGATGCGTACATAAGTGGTCTTGGCAAATGTGCAGCTTTTTCACGAAACATCACCTTACATTTGCAATGGAATGTCGGAGCTGTAGAGGTTTTTATAAGTGTAGGTATGCGGAGATGTTTCATCGACAGGCTTTAAATTTTCCAGGAACAAATGTGTGCTCAGTGAGCATTATTGTTATAAATTTTTTATTCCAAAAAAACAATTTTAAATATAAAACTCGAAATTTTTTTTCTGAAAGATGATCGTAATATTTTTTACCGATTCAGAGTCAACGTCAAACGACCTTTCATAAGATGTATTACATGCCCTATTTGCGTCTGAAATTAAGATCGTAGCGCCGGAACCGCTTATATCGGTACTACTCTATGGGCCATTAACTGTTTGTTTACATTGTTTGGTAATGGTATTTACGTTCATTTCATTATGAGTTTTCGAACGTTAAGGTTCGTCATTTGTGTTTTTTGGACTTCGTATTCTCCCAGTGGTTCATTGTGTTTCGATTAAGGACAATATTATCTCTGTTCAACAGTAGATAACCTACCTACATCACGTTGAAATTTACACTGAGTTTTTATCATTGAACATGAAAATCAATAATATAATAAAGGAGAGGACGAATAAATTAATTGGTTAGAGGAACTATGATTACATCATGAAAAGGCTGTGTGATAGAACATCTATTTATGTAAAAAGTAAAAAACTTTAAAATGTTTCAAGAAAATATCTCTGACATGTCTATACTTTCATTACCAAATGAAGACGTTTTGAGTATAATGGACTACACTAAGTACTTACCAGAAAAACTGAAAGGAGCAACATGAAATGAAAGAAGAATTAACATGAATACTCTGCTTGAAAGGTTTGAACGTAAGAGTTATTATATTTTTCGAATTTTCCTGACGTATAGATAACAGCTTTCCTAGAAGTACGGTGGACTTCTGAGAGTCTGGTTTTTTTTTATAGAAACTCTGTTTTCCTGGTTATGTAATTGAATAATTTTATTTTTACCTAGCTATAGAGTCAAGTTTTATTTCATATTCTTGATGTTATGATAAACTGTTATTTTGGTTGTGCAAATAAATATTATTTATTATTATTATTTTAATAGTACCTATCTCTGGTTATTACATGAAAGAAAATTCAATTATCTAGAATCTATGGAAGATTGCTCAGGTTCAGATTCCTATAAAAGTCGAAGATTTTTCGATAGAATAGCATTGGACTTCAAAAACCCTATACGTTTTCAGTATAGCTGAAAATTGCACATCATCAGCTGGTATAACTCTATATGGAAAAATCCACAAATTTACTGCAGGGAAAATAATTATTCTCGGTAAACTGTAAAAAACAACTCTGTTATGTTCAGACACTTTCTTTCAATCAAGATATGAATCCACACCTTTCTTCTGTTCATCATTTCCTTGTTTCCCAACTTTTTTTGGAATACAACTTTAAATTGCCCAGCTTTCTTAAAGGTATGCTATATTCGGTTTCTTCTGCCCAAGATGAACAATAGGATAGTACACAACAATAGTGATTCATCTCTTCTGAACGTTTGTAAACGATCCCAAACAAAATTAAACACAATTAAAACTCAACAACTTCTCATATAAAATACACGTAAACAGATGTAAACAAAGCAATCTATGGCCCATACGTTAGTAATATTCAACACCGGTAGGGGGCGTATCGCTTATTTACGTTCGCCAATACCTACCTATATAGACTCGATTAATATTTCAAAGTTCAAAAGATTCCTACACAAGGGTGGCAACCACAAAACAAGTAGGTAGCTAATAATGTGAATCAGTGTTCCCATCAAATCAAAAATCGTTCGGTCCTGGGAAAGTTTGTTCTAAACGTCATATTAAACGAAATATTCAGGTGGAAAGTTTTACTCTGGTGAAATAGATCATGTATGATGTCCCAACTGTAGCTATAGCTAGTGTCAAAATAAATTCAATTGGTGCGATACGATTTCTGCTTCATAACTGAGTAAAAGCAGGTAGGTAGGTACTTAAAGTATTGAATACTTAAAGAATATCTTCTACGCTTAAGGTGAATAACGTACATCGTTATTCACCTTAATCAAGTGGCTAGAGTCTAGTTGAAGGAATTTGTAAAAGCACTGTAACCGTGCTACTCACCTTATAAAAGAGATAAGAACATGCTACCCAACTACAGCTTTTAATAAAGTTATGCAATGTAAAACTCATTCCAACTTAATGATACAAGATCGAAATCATTTTATGCTTTTACCATTGTGAACCTGCCTTGAAATGTTTGAGTGAGAGAACCAGTATGAGTGAACCAACCTTGCCGTATATTTATAAGCTAAGGTTCACCGGTGGCAACGAAGCTCCGGCAGCACACTCTTCTGGATAGATCCCTTGCGATTAACATCAAGGGGGCCATGTTAAAGGCGGAGCCAACTTTATAATTCCCCACTACCTTTTCCCCTTATATCGTTTCGAGCTCCTTCTCTGTTCTCACCTTTTCAGGACTAGTTTTTAAACCTCCTTTTCATGAGTTGTGGTAGCTAGCGCACTCGTGTTGGGGACGGTGAAAAAACGAATGATCTGAAAGTTTTAATGCTTTAACTTTGACTACTGTAGGATAGATGGCAGCGCTATAAAAAAACGACCAAAAGAAAATTTTTTCATATATTGAATTGCTTTATTGCTTGTATTGGTACTTTTTCGTTCAATCATATTATGTGGTGGATGATATAGTAAATTTTGAGAAACAACTTTGAGCATCAACTTCGATATGTAGGAATAATAAAAACTGTGATATTATTGACTGACATATCTATTTTCCTCTATATAAAACCAATTTTCTGATAAATATTTTATTTCTGATATATCTGATTTATATTTCTGATAAATTATTTATTTATACCTGTAGTTGCAACAATCATAGCAGAAAATTTTCTATTCATATAATTCGAACAATAAATATACTGAAGGTTATTATTATCATCAGGTAGGTATAACTTCCTGGGTATAGGTGAAAATGAATAGAGCCTATTTGACATTACGGAGTTTTTAATCCATTCATTGAAGTAAATTGACAATGAATAATCGAAGTAGTGGAAAATATGATGCGAATAGAGTTGATTAATATAATTATTTGAAACTTGCATTATTTATGACTAATTCAATGTTTATTATGAAATTGCGAAATTGATGAAGAACAATGAAGCTTTTTATAATCATTGTAAAATGACGTTACCATGTTGCATATCGATTGTATAATAGCTGAAAGCAGCGAAAGCGTTCCCAAAAGGCATACCTACTGACCTTGAGCATGTCATGTCAATTCAACAGGATAACTGAAAAAATCGTATTATGCCAAAAACGTACTTTCTTGATTTCACTTAAGTTTAAATTCAGAGTTTCAAATTTTAATAGTTTTTTTAGATTTTTCCGATCATTTACCAACGGAGGAGATGTACTACATTGTTTCAAATATATATAATGTATAATTATATACATACATATATATATATATATATATATATATATATATATATATCGTATATATATATATATATATATATATATATAATATATATATATATATCGGTATATATATATATATATATATATATATATATATATATATATATATATATATATAACATGTTGAGAAATGAAACTCTGAGTTTAACGATTTTCACATATAATAAAACAAATACAGTTCCACAACGTGTTTCGCTGACACTAGAACTGTTGTTGTTTTATTATATGTGGAAATCGTTAAACTTATTTCTCAAATATGTTGAAAATTGATTTTCATCGAATGACGGTCTCATCAATTCAAATAAATATACTTATATATATATATATAAATGTATATATATATATATATATAAATATATATATTATATATATATATATTATATTATATATATATATATATATATATATATATATATATATATATATATATATATATATATATATATATATATATATATATATATATATATAATCTCTTCATAATTATTAGCAATAACAGCTGGTTGAATCTTAAAAAACTCGATTTTATTAAAGAGTTGACGTTTTACTTCGATATTCTTAATTGAAATTTCTTTGACATTTATTGATGTGAAAAATTTGAAAAAATAAGGCTGCTTTGTCTTGCTAGTTATTTATTATATACTATTCAGTCTAATATTAACATTCAAAAATGTTATGATTAGATGGTAAGGGAAACCAAAGAAACCTTTACCTACGTAATGTTTGAAAATAAAAATAATAGGGTATTATTTATCTAACAACAAAGAAATGAGTCATGGGAAAACATTAAAGATGTGGAGTAAAATTATCGGTATAGTACGTTTATATGGAAGCAGCCGTTGACACGTGTTTCGGACTCTTTGGTCCTCATCAGAACGGCGTAGCAAAGCATTGGATTGAAAATTTGAAGATGAAAATAGTACAACAAACAAAATCCTCTGATACGGAAGACAATCACCCTCATTGTGGTTTATTGTTTGAACTCTCCGGTATGGGAGATTTGGTCAAACTTTGCCACGGAGGCGATTAATGCTATCCGCGAGAACTAAGAACGAGTAAATAAACAAATCTCCCATACCGGAGAGTTCAAACAATAAACCACAATGAGGATGATTGTCTTCCGTATCAGAGGATTTTGTTTGTTGTACTATTTTCATCTTCAAATTTTCAATCCATTGCTTTGCTACGCCGTTCTGATGAGGACCAAAGAGTCCGAAACACGTGTCAACGGCTGCTTCCATATAAACGTACTATACCGATAATTTTACTCCACATCTTTAATGTTTTCCCATGACTCATTTCTTTGTTGTTAGATAAATAATACCCTATTATTTTTATTTTCAAACATTACGTAGGTAAAGGTTTCTTTGGTTTCCCTTACCATCTAATCATAACATTTTTGAATGTTAATATTAGACTGAATAGTATATAATAAATAACTAGCAAGACAAAGCAGCCTTATTTTTTCAAATTTTTCACATCAATAAATGTCAAAGAAATTTCAATTAAGAATATCGAAGTAAAACGTCAACTCTTTAATAAAATCGAGTTTTTTAAGATTCAACCAGCCTGTTATTGCTAATAATTATGAAGAGATTAAAAATAGATCACAGGCAACAACAATTCGAATAAATAATTATATATATATATATATATATATATATATATATATATATATATATATATATATATATAATGGAAATCTCTTAATGAAACACAAACAAATTGACTTGCAGAAAACTTTTATTATCTGCCCTCACAATAGGGGAGACCGGGTACAAAAGTAACGGCGGGTCGAAAGTAACAAATGCTCTGTAGGGTTAAAGAATTGTCAAAACACCACTTGGCTGCTGTCAGGTGATAGCCAGTGGTGCCACCTTCAGTTGCATTCAACCGCCGCTCGCGCCAGGCACTGTTAGATCGTGTGAGAGGACGCTACGTGATTTCACAAATCAAAAGAAAATTTTTTGACGTTTACTTATTTAATGTTTATGTAGTATTAAAGGGATGATATTAATCTGAATATTTGCATATAGATACTCGATTAGATAGATTTTGCAGTGCTTAAATTCGTTTTTGTCTAGCATGTTCCGTTTCAAGGTTATCTTTCATGTTCTAACAAAAATGCTGTGGGGTACAAAAGTAACGCAGCCCTATGGGTACATAAGTAACATGTTACTTTTGTCCCCGTATATTGATTAACTCTAAGTAAACTTTTTATGTGTGTGTGTTTATTTCAACAAAATGGCGCGACAACGCATAAGAACCACCTCACGAATAACAACTAACAAGGAAGTCTATCGAAAAGCGGCTGAAGAGCATTTTAATGATGGTGGAAAAATTAGAGCCAAGGCAAAAAAAATTGAATGTCTGCCATGTTACATTGCATAGATATATAAAAAAAATTAAGCTAGAAATACTAGCGCAATTGTAGACAAGGAAAATAAATTTGACGACGAAGATCGCTTCTACCTTGTTTGTTTAGAAAATTTTAGCAATAGTCGACTGAATGAGCAAAGTTTACATTGTTTCGAATGCAAAATGTGGTCTCATAGATACTGAATCCGTCAATGAATTATGTGTGCCATAATTGCGAGTCTGAATAGAGAAGACTGACACTGAATCTTCCAATAAATATTTGTTTGATTAAATATGTCATATCACATTCATTACAAACCCCTTTGCCCTGTTACTTTCGACCCACAACGTGTTACTTTCGGCCTGTCAACGTGGTCGAAAGTAACAAATGACAAATTTTTTTAAAGTTTCTGTGATTCATGCAAAATACACAATAATAAGGTAATTTAAGATGTTAATGTATAGAAACTAAACGGAATTTATGTATGGCTATATCAATTTCATCGAAATGATAACACCTAACGAGAAACCAAGGCGAAAGTACAAAATGTTACTTTTGTACCCGGTCTCCCCTAGTCCCCTTCCAACTCTATACACCGCTTCCCCCACCCCTCGAAGCACCACAGGAAGTCCTCCGAAGTAAAAGTGTAGAGAACCACCGTCTCAGCATCTTTCTCGTCTAATTAATATCTAATTCGTATCGCCTCTCTGTCATGTTATTAATCAGTCTTTCAAATATGGGATATTTCCCGATGAACTGAAAATTGCCATTGTCAAACCATTATTTAAGGGCAAGGGTTCTGAAAACGATATGAGTGGATATAGGCCTATAAGTCTTTTATCTTCTTTTTCGAAAGTTTTTGAAAAGATACTGGTAAACAGGTTCAAGAAGTTTTTCTCTAAATTTAAAGTATTCACTAAAAATCAGCACGGTTTCATGAAGGATAAAAGTACTGAGTCGGCAATTTTTGAGCTTGTTAGCGCTATACTAAAAACTCTTGATAAAGGCGAAATTCCATTAACTGTACTGTTAGACCTCTCTAAAGCTTTTGATTGTGTCGATCATAAGCTTTTACTTCATAAATTAGACATATATGGTATCAGAGATAATCAGCTCAAACTTATTGAAAGCTATTTAACTAATAGAAAACAAAAGGTTCTTATCAATACCCAAAATGGTGATTTCTTATCTCCTGAAAGGACCTTACAGCTAGGAGTTCCTCAAGGTAGCATTCTTGGACCTTTTCTATTTGTTGTATTTGTAAATGATCTACCGACAATTTTTACTGATTCTACACGAGCACCATTGATGTATGCGGATGACCTAAACATATTAATAACTGCTAAAGACTTAAACTCTTCTGAGGAAATCTTTGGCAAGTCTATGGATGATATGAATGAATGGTGTGACCAAAATGGTTTGATTCTCAATAAGGATAAAACTGAATGTATTTTTTTTGTAACCGATAGAAATAATAGGGTGTATCCTGAAGAACTATTGTACAATAATGTTAAGATCAATGTTAGTCAGTCTGTTAAATTTCTTGGTATACATATTGATAGTAGTTTGAAGTTTTATGCGCATATTGATTTTTTGAAGGGAAGACTAAATTCGGTAATATACTCCATGAATATGTTGAAAAAACAAATAGATACAGAAACATTAAAGATTGTATATTTTGCTAACTTCCACTCGCTTCTTAGTTATGGCATCATTTTCTGGGGGGCGAGTCCGATGCTTCGTCAGGTTTTTGTTTCCCAGAAGCGTGCAGTGAGGGTTATGTTGGGCATGGGTTACATAGATTCTTGCCGGGGTGTTTTTAGGAAGAATGGGTTGTTGACGGTCTGTGGTATTTATATTTTCAAATCATTGCTTTTCATGTATAGGAATATGCATTATTTTGAAGAATACCTGAATAAAAATAGAACACGAAGAATTGAACCCTTTCTGTATCCTGTGCATACCCTTTCCCTCACTGAAACTGGAGCACTTTATAATTGTATGAGACTATTCAACTTGTGTCCTAGGAGATTTAAGACTCTTGATCTAAAGTATAACAAATTTAGACAGAATATTTATGAGTTTATTTTGGATATAGAGCCGTATGATGTTGGCGAATATTCAGCTTTTTGTAAACAAATTTAATTATTGATTTTGACTTGTTTTCTTTATTGTATTGTTGCTATCTATGTAATGAAACAATTTCGGAAAATAAAGATATATTATTATTATTATTATTATTATTATTAATAAGATTTGAGTTATGACTCAAATTCGCAGTTCTAATGACAAGGGAAAAAATAACTTAAATATATTAGATACTGGTCTTCACGAAGTACCATCCTGGACCTCTTGTGTTTCCATGGTCTGTCTTCATTATAGTCTCTTAGTTCTTTGACGATAGGGTGGCTGTTGGCAAGACTGCTTACGTTTTAGCTACCATTGCTCATATGGCCCATTCACTAGCATTCGGTAGATCCCAGGTTCAAACCCCGGCGTCGACTGATTTGCTATTAGATTTTCTTAGAGGTTTATTCATGGAGTTGGAATGTCACAGCTTATACAAATTAATAAAAAAGATTGCTGGGCCCGATGTATTAATTGTTTGAATGCCTCCAAGCTCAACTTCCCTCTCCATAAATTATTCGGTATCACTTATTCTTAATACACCTGTAGGTACATAAAAGTGTAGGTATTCTATGATTTGACTGCAGGTCTCCCTCCCATATATATATATATATATATATATATATATATATATATATATATATATATTTGTTTGAATTGTTGTTGCCTGTGAACTATTTTTAACTTTTTGATAATTATTAGCAATAACAGGCTTGGTGAATCTCAAAAAACTCGATTTTATTAAAAAGTTGACGTTTTGCCACGACATTCGTAGCTTTTTAATAAGTTCTGAAAAAGCTACGAATGTCGTGGCGAAACGTCAACTTTTTAATAAAATCGAGTTTTTTGATATTCACCAAGCCTGTTCTTGCTAATAATTATCAAAAAGTTATATATATATATATATATATATATATATATATATATATATATATATATATATATATATATATATATATATATATATATATATATATATATATATATATATATATATATATATATATATATATATATATATATATATATATATTATATATATATATATAGAGAAGTGCCAAATATGGAATACCATTTTCATTTTGGCTTGTAATTTATGTTCTGTTTTTGAAACATTTCTAATTTCTCTTCAAATATATACTTTGACATGTTATCTTAGAGGTTTTATTATTAAAAATAATTATATCTGTATAACGGGTGCACAAAAAAATAATATTTGAAAAGGAAGAATTTTGTACCTAATGTGGAATATGTACCTAATATAGTATATGCGATGATCCCAATATGATGTTTACTGGTAGGCAAATAATGCAGTTGAAAATGAAATAGCATATATTTTATGGCAACTTCATTTTATTTATAAACATAACATCAATTTATGAACATTCATGATTTAATTAACAAAAAAAATATAGATTTATTTCAATATTTGATCAAAATAAAGTTAACTGGTAAAAAATAAAATAGAGATTCTTTATTTTTTTTTAAGTACTAGAAATCCTACTACTGAATGATAACGATATACATATTGGCAAAACGAACTAATTGTTTTTGCAAAACTCACAAATAAAAATATCCGTTTCAGATCCCGAACAATCGATATGGCACCACTCTTTGCAAATAACGCATTCTATCCACTTCTCTCCTTTTCTATCCTCCGAAAAGTTTCCATTGCAATAGAATCAAGTAGCATCAGCTGCATGTGGTTTGTCAGTCCCAATGTCTTCTATGTCATCATCATCATCAGAAGAATTGTCCCTAAAACTTACGGATTCAGATTCTGAAGAAGAATTTTGAATGATTGCCTTCTTATTTGAAGCACTTTTTTTATTGAGATGGAGCCCACTACAGGATGGCCTATTTAGATCTACTGGCGATTTCACTAACACTTTACGCTTCACCGTTGTGGTTTTTTTCGAAGACGCTGAAGATAATGATGTTTCTAACTCATCTTTAAACGGTGATGAGGTTATAATATTTGCTTTTCCAGGAGGCCTTCCTCTTTGAGACCCTTTTTTTTCTGAAACGTTGGTACCGGTGAAATGTTTTCGGGTCCAATGAATTCCCTTGCTGCTAGGCTATTATCGGCTATTATTCCAATTGGAGCGACTTCTTCTTCCTCAATATTTTCTTGTTCAGCAGCAAGGAAATCACTATTTGTGAAGACATGACGATCTGGAGGAAATATTCCTGTTTTTCTGAAACCTTTAACTCGATAGCCCCTGTTTGCACCTTTAGATATGCCTTTCCAAATAGTTCAGCAATATCAAAGTGTGTGACTGCTCTTTGATTAGATCTCAGAAATAATCTCAGCTCCTCACTATAATGGGCTTTCAGAGGTCCCATTAGCGTTTTATCTAATGGTTGCATGTGGTGTGTAGAATGAGGGGGCAAACACACTATTTGAACAAAATTTTTCCTCGCTAAATTTATTATCTCTAAATTTCAACAATGTGTATGGTGTCCGTCTAACACTAGCAACACAGGGTCGTTTTGTGATGGTTTCACCTTTTCAATGAAATGTTGGAACCACTGAGTGAAAATGTGGGTTTGAATCCACCCACTCGGGTGGCAAACAATTTTCGAGCCAGGGGGAGCACCTTTTTCCAATAAAACATTGGTGTTTTTTCGAGGAAAAATTAGGAATGGTGAAACAAAACTTCCTCCTGCACTCATACAAAAGACTGCTGTAACTAAAGAACCTCTTTCTGCGGATGTCAAGGCTCCTACCTGCTTCGTGTTGGACTTTGGACTGAACAATAGATAAACCAGTCTCATCCACGTTGGATACTCTATCAGCTGGATATTCGTATTTTCCAAATTCTTCCTCCAAAATATCGAAAAATTGGGCTACGCTTTCTTTATTGAAGCCTCTAGCTCTATGAATAGATGTTCCAGTTGGCTTTCTGACAGAAATTTTGTTCTTGTGTTGCTTCAGGAACAAATCCAACCATTTTTTTCCAGCGCTTTCATGATTTTTGGAAAACGGGTTTGACAATTTATTCAAGGTAACTAGCTGGTAAGCCATTCTTTTAACATCACTTCGTGTTAAACCATAAATTTTTTTTTCCATCAGAAGCAGATACTCTATCAATTGACCTTCTAACAGTGGTGGCAAAACTGCGGATCTTCCTAATTTTGTTTCAACAGCATCGGATGGTGCTGTATCTTTCTTTGTTGATAGGCGAAATAATATAGTGCGAGAAACATTAAATGTATCTGCTGCTTTTTTGTACCCCATCTCGTGACTTCGCACTGCTTCGATTGCACGAACCATATCAGGTTCACTCCATTTTTTACGACCCATGATATTTTTCCTTGAAAAAAAGTTCATTATTAAATTGTGGAGTATTTCAGTACAAAATTTTTGCATATTTCTTTATTAAGTTCCTCAAAAAAAGGGTGTGTACCAAATATGGAATATTCCATAATAGAAACAGCGTACTATTCCATATAAGGTACCTGGCCATCTTTGTTTTCGTAGACCAAACTCACGTGTTTACAACAAGCTAACCTTAGATTTCTACATCCGAAACTTGAGCTCAAGTTATATAAAAATACAAAATACAATCGGGCATTCCTGTGTTTATTCTAACTAGGTGTAACAAAATTTCAAATACATACCTTAAAAAACTTACGATGTCGCCTTAAAACAAATTGCACTACAAAAAAACAACGCTTAGATTGGACGGTTTATGAACGACTGCTAGATGTCATATCTAAATGTAAGTACGTATTGCCACTCTTGGTTCGTTCCATTTCAGGGTATTCCATATAAGGAACATATTCCATATATGGCGCATTTCCTCTATATATATATATATATATATATATATATATATAATATATATATATATATAGGTATACATATATATATATATATATATATATATATATATATATATATATATATATATATATATATATATATATATATATATATATATATATATATATATATATATATATATATATATATATATATATATATATATATAGGAGCAATGATTATATCATCATCATCAATCATCAATGGTAGTTTTAGTTTTTGAAATTATCTTTTCGAATTTTTCCAGTTCAACTTCTTATAAAACTGAACATTGAAAACGTTTTTCCAGTTTACTTGCTCATAAAACTGAACATAGCAAATGTTCTTTCAGTTTCACAATTTTAGTTAACAGGATAAACCAATACTTGCAAATAAATATAGGTACCTATATCATATATTTGAAACGAAAATTGAATGTTTGAATTCTTGAAATTACACATTTAATATTTTCTCTGATGTATATTACCGATCGAGTAAGGTAGTCGTCTAGTTTCGTTATGTTATAATGTACAGAGTAAACCGTTGTTAACGAGTACAGGTATATCTAGAGCGAAAATGATATTTTAGTGTGCAGTTTGGATTTGTGAAATTCTCTTTTCCGTTCTCATTTTATAGTATCGATTGTAGGAGATACCTATTCGTTTCCTTTCTTGACTTTTGAAAACAGAGGAAATCGTAGTAGATATTTCTGCAGAAAATGCAATTACAGTCTTCAGTTTAGATTCATGAAATTTTTTATTTCGACTCTCTCACGATATTAGCAAACAGAGAAAATAGTTCGTTAGTAATAATATTCTGTATAAAAAATAAATATTTTTGAGGGCAGTTTTGATACCTGAAACTTTCCATATCGCTTTCACAGTGTATTACGGATCGCAGAAGAT
>JARQZK010003000.1:87500-192500 GCA_030704885.1 Cynegetis impunctata
ACGACGACATCTCTATGAATTTTAGTGAAACACGAGTGACAAATAGAGAAGAGAGTTATTCGGTAGCATGTCATTCAGTTAGTTTGACCGTTACGTTAACGCCGGCCGTTTAGTAGACGAATGTTTATAAAACGCTGTGAAAGTTAATATTCGAGGTTCCACAAATTGTTTTTTCAAGCTTGAAGTCTTTATAGTGACCATATTTCAAGGTAAGGGTTAGCTTTATTATAGTTCCAGCTTTATTTATAAGTGGCTATTTGTTCACTGCTTCACACAAAAAATATAGAAAGGTAATCAACATAATTCAAGGTTGTAAGGTGTCGATTGTAACACGTGCAACGGTGTCGATTGTAACGTGTTAGAATTGACACCTGTATTTACTTTTCTGATGAAATATTTTTCTCTTTTCAACTTCACTACAAGCAGGAGATTCGACAGCCAGAAACTCTACTATCTCAACATAACTAGAACCATTGACAACCAGAAATTCCACTTCTTCGTTACAACTAGGACCACCGACAAGCAGAAGTTCTACTTCTTCACAATCACTACCGGCTGTAGTTTCACCTGAGATCCTTAAACCGTTACCAAATGCAGATCACTCAAAATTTAGAAAAGGTAAACGAATGATACGAAAAACTGCAATATTGACCGACACACCAGAAAAGCTCTTAATTGAGGACAAAATTCGAAGAAAAACTGAGCAGTAAAACGCAAAATTGGCCAAGACGACACAAAAAAAAACTGGTAAATCGTCAACTAATGAAAAGAGACGTAAAAGAGTGAAAGCGATGAAAAAAAAGACCGTGCAAAATTACTCCTCCAATTCTTCAGATGATGACACTATACCTATGTTTGATGTGTTCTGAACCCTATTCAATGAGCACAGAAGATTGTTTGCAATGTAGAATGTTCAAAGAAATGGGCATATTTACACTAAACGGACAAAAGTCCATTTTATGTTTGCACAAACTGTAATTCTGATTCTGAAGGATAATGAAATCATTATATTCTTATTCTTTTAGTTTTCATTATATTCTTTTTCTTTTAGTTTTCTGTATATTCTTATCCTTTAAATTTATATGCAATACTATTTTTATAACTCTGTGTAAAAAATAAATTTATTTCTGAAACTTCCTTGAATACCCTGTAACTATCGATGACTGTTACAATTGACACCACACTTGTTACAATTGACACCAAGTCGGTGTCAGTTGTAACAGTTGTCGAAGAATCCTGGAAAATCCATTAACTTGATAATAACATCATTGTTGTGAGTTTTAATTTTTGAGGGCAATAGCCAATTTAGTACATAATCTTATAGAAGTGAAATCATCTTTTCAAAAAGTAATATTAATTTTCAAAAAATTATTAAGTAAATTTTGTTACAATTGACACCGGTCTCCCCTAATGTTTCTTCAATATAGCTCCAAATCAATCTAAGGAAATATGTTGTCATTTTGTCATCACTGTGAATTTCACAGCGCAGTGAAAAATTGAGAAGAATACATAAATCATATTTAAATTACCCCGAGAAATTACCTCTTCCGTTAGAACTTGTATTATACCACCCGCAAAGCAATCAAATATGTACAAACACTAGCGAAGCCGAAGCGTTCTTCGTACCCCTTCAGGGGTTGAGAAATCGACCGCCTTGACGAGAGCAGAGCAAGAGTAAGCCTCAAGCAAGAGAATCATGAGAGATCCTTGGGAGCAGCGCAGAGTATTGATCGACTCCTCGTCTTGTCGCCCCCTGCACGCCACTCCGTACGGCCCGACTGCTTAATTCCAACCCCTTCGCCTCATTACACTCTTAGCCTCGCAGGGAGACGATTTTGCCTCCTCTCGGGCCCCGGCTTGATGCTGGCTATCTGATAATCACCAAGTCCCGTCTACCATTACGGCCGCTCATATCAACCCATTCTCTTTATGGGTCATCATACCGACATTTAACGCTTGCATGTCGCCTGTTTATTGGGACGTTTTCTATACTAAGTTGCACTGAGCTGGAGGGAGGGGGTTAATTGAATTTCACGATGACTAAGTTGATTTTTTTGTTTCGTTTAATCGAGCTATTCCAGATTTTGAAATTCCAGTAAGAATTTCATGTTATTATTTTGTTTTGAATCTAGTGCAACTATTCAATTCGTCTATCGAACAATTTCATTTGGACGAGAACTCTCATGTTTAGACTGCATTATTTATTTAACAAAATGAATTCAATTTCATATATTTTCCTGCAGAAATTTAAGATAATGACGTCCTCACAAGCTACGTAAATTTCAAGTTGTCAAAACCAATCGTATTTCATAAAATATGGAAATTAGATGAAATTAGTGGTGTTATATATATATATATATATATATATATATATATATATATACA
Organism: Cynegetis impunctata; assembly: GCA_030704885.1. Taxonomy (NCBI): domain Eukaryota; kingdom Metazoa; phylum Arthropoda; class Insecta; order Coleoptera; family Coccinellidae; genus Cynegetis; species Cynegetis impunctata. The sequence goes on from JARQZK010003000.1 coordinate 89,886, forward strand.
TATATCAGTGGCGCACCCAGGGGGGGAGCCATGGGGCTACAGCTCCCCCGAGATTTATTGTAGTAACAAAAGAATTGAGATTACTAAGATAATAATTGTAAAATGAGCTCATCTACTACTATAAAATGAGCCCTCTGGTCACTATCGGTCAACCATAAGATCTATTATGATTAACTGGATATGGGATGTGCGTTTTCTATTTAAATTTAAGGGGATTCAGCCCCCCCCGAAACTCAATCCTGGGTGCGCCCTTGACATATATATATCTATATATATATATATATATATATATATATATATATATATATATATATATATATATATATATATATATATATATATATATATATATATATATATATATATATATATATATATCTATATATATTATATATATATATATATATATATATATATATATATATATATATATATATATATATATATATATATATATATATATATATATATATATATATATATATAATGAACATTTTCCATAATTCACAATATTTAGATCTTCTCAGTGATTTTTTCTATTAGTTTAAATGGTAAATCAAGTATCCATAAGTTTGAAGCGTGACAAGTACCTACGTAGGTTCACTAGTTGAGACCGAATTACTTTGTATTAATATTTCAAGGTATGATTCCTTACGTTGCCATAGTATATGTCAAATATATGTATTTTTCATCTTCTATTCGAATATGCAGGTACCTATATGTTAGTCATTTATAAATATATAACTATATATATACATATATATATATATATATATATATATATATATATATATATATGTATATATATACATATATATAAATATATATTGTTGTTGTAAATTGGGACTGTTATTGCTGAAAGAGGAAAATAATAAAATAACTATACAACACAGGCAGAAATAATTGGAGCATACATAAATAGAAATCTATATATATATATATATATATATATATATATATATATATATATATATATATATATATTTCTATTTATGTACGCTCTAATTATTTCTGCCTGTGTTGTATAGTTATTTTATATATATATATATATATATATATATATATATATATATATATATATATATATATATATATATATTTCTATTTATGTATGCTCCAATTATTTTTGTCTGTGTTGTATAGGTAGTTAATTTGTTATTTTCCTTCTTCAGCAATAACAGGCCCATCTAGTTTAAAACTCTACTTCATTAAATAGTTACCGCTTCTTCATGAAATTGCTGACTTTCTCAAAACTTTTGTGAGTTTGAAATTAAATTAGCGTTCATAAATATTAGAAAATGTTGTCAAAAAGCAGTCAACTATGTTTCCATCAATTTCTTGCGGCAGTGGTCCGTTACTAATAACCTGTTATCAATTCCAATATCAGCTCATATTGAATGGTAAGGAAAACCACAGAAATCCAGACCCACATAATGTACCAAATAGGTTCTCAATTATTTCGTTTACCGAGCAAAATATGAAATTTCAAAGTGGAAAAAGAAAGAAAAATCTACCTCCATTAAATTTCTTGAGGCTGTGGTAAACACAAACAACCCAAATTCTTCACTCAACTAACCACCCTTTTCTCTAGTGGACCAACTTCAAATTCAGATTTATTTTTTTCAACACCATTCAAATACTCAAAAGATCTAAGCAACCATCACCTTAAGGTTTTGGATGTACCAAAACCTTAAGGTTTTCTAGAATAGGCGTGTTGAAATAATAGAAATTATGCGTATTGTCTTTCTGAAGACAAATCCTTAAATCAAATGATTAAGAACCTATTTTGTACATTACGTGCATATAACTGGTAGCTGGTTTGTGATAGTGCATGCATTCATCGAGGCAATTAGCAAAAATGGCGTTGCAAAGTAGGTATATATATTCAAGGAAGATGATTTGCGGAATATTTTCACTGATACACTGGTATTACATATTACTTATGGTATCTTTGGCTCTTGTAGAATATATGAATATTGCTATTTAAGTTTACATGTCATCAAGGAAGAAAAAAACTATTTGCTTATAACAATTCGACCATCTTAGACTACGAAGGCTCAAAGTTTTATTGTTGCCAACAGCGATTTAATTAGTTACGTACATTTGGCGAAGCAGTATTTATCATAGAGCTCCCAATATTTAAGTACGGACCAAATTTGTATACGGTATGGTAAGGGAAAGTGCACCAATCAAATGGTTAGTATTACTATATTTAGCTCATGTCCTGTATCCTAAATTGGACGATCCTGAGAAATACACGGGACATGTGTTTCGACGTATACGTCCGCCGCTATTATGGCGAATAGTGGCATGACAATAGATCAAATCCAACGAAAAGTATGTAGGATGGAAATCGGCAGATGTGGCAACTGGTTACATTCAAGAGAGTATTAGCGATAGAAAGAATGTTTTGAACTTCATTGACTTTCGAAAACGTTAGCACTATTAATTTCAAAAGCATTTCTTTTGATTTAAAAACCAGAGTTTTAATATTTCAATCAATACCAACTGTACTTTTCACACTCATTTAAAAAATTTGAATTGTTGAATATATGAAAAAAGGTTTTTGAAACAATTGCTAGTATTATTTTATTCGACATTACAGTTTACTGCTGACAGATTGATAATTATGTAGTATAGATATTTAGTCTTCACGTTTCTCGGGATGTTGTTTTTCCAAGCTAATTTGTAAACCAGGCGTTTGTAAAACTTGGATTTAAACACCTTCAGGGCTATTTTGAATGAGCAAAATAGGGTTACGGTTAGAAAGAAGTTAATTACTTATTCAATGTCTTCAATGTGCAAAAAAAATGAAAATCAGTTGTGAAGAAATGTGATTGAATTCTATTGAACCAACGATATTTTCAAATGCCCATATTGACGAGAGAAAATGCAATTAATTGATATTAGTGATATTTCTTGTATTGTAATAACCTATGAATATCTTTAGTAATAAGGATAACTGATCGACTAAGTTAAAAGTCATCAATATTGCGTACTAGAGGTGGTAACTCTGGCGCATGGTGGGATGGTTCGTTAAAGCTTTTTCGTTTCACATTATCAGTTAAGTTGGATTTATAGTTTGACGGACTGTAGAAGTAGAAGCCCTGAATACGTAACAAACGGACTGTAAAAGATTTTATTTTTCACTTGTATATTATATGTTTATTTCACCTTGGATACGGTTGCTATAAACACACTCATTATGCCTCAGACCAGAGGTTCCCAAACTTTTTTTTCACATAGACCACTTTGAAAATTTTGCTGGTTCCGGTGGACCCCCTGCAGCTACATTTCTACCATATTCCCAAAATTCGACAAGAAATGTGATGATTAGATATAACTATGGAAATTTGCTTTGGGGATGAGTTCCAACTACGAATTAACAGTTTTCGAGAGAAAAGTGAGAATTTATTGGTTAATTAGTTAACTGATTGTGCTGTGAGGGGATGCCAAAAAAGCAAAGTTGGACAATCAAAAAAGTGATTCCATCCAACTTCACTTTTTTGACATCTATCCAAAGTACAAGAAACCAATCAATTCTCACTTATCTTATATAAGAAATCCCCCCCATTCGGAGTGGAAAAAATAAAAACAGAAATAATATATTTTCTTGTGCTATATTTATTCAAATATGTAACTAATACACTATCAATTATTATTGTTATCATATTACATTGTAATGTTTACATTACATTGTAATATGATAACAGTTGTGATTGTTGAAAATTGAATATTAATAACGTAACGTTACTTCTACAATAACAATCAAAAAATAGCCATAATTTCAAGGAGAGGGATGTACTTGACGAATTGACAGCAAATTTTCAATATTTGGCCTCAGTTTTGTTAGAAATAACCGCAATTCTGGCTTCTTTTTCTTGTTAAAAGGTTGGTAACGACACTTAAACTTTTTTCAATAAGATATGACGAGGAAAACGCTATCAAAAGCTTTGTCGCAAATCCCCACTATCCAGTATATTTTTCGGGTATTTCTGCCTGCAGGCAAAATGTTTGATACCATTTTTTAAATTTCATCTTCAGCACTATGCTGAACTATGCTAGTACTAAGCCCTAGTAGCTTCTCTTGTAATATCACATTCTCCACTTCCGTTTCATCAAATGGATTCATGATCCATGGTGATATTTGCATCTTTAGAATATCTTCGAAACTGATTTTGAAGTCATCATGCAGGGCAATTAAATGTTGAATGTATGTCTGAATATTCTCATCAAGACTTTTTTTTTTTTTTTTTAACTCGAGGGACCTACAGTTTAACGCCGGTTCCGAACGGCCAATGGGCTTATAAACGATTTACATTACCCAACAATTCATCTTTATAATTAGAACCACTAAATTCCGGACATACACAACACCCAAGAGCAGGTGGGACTCGAACCCACATCCTCGGCTTACAAGCGGTACGCCTTACCGCTGGTCTACCGAGACCTCTCATCAAGACTTCTACCTGTGACAAAGTACTCACTTTTTCCGACACTGGCAAGCACTATCATCGATTCGCTTTACTTTTTTTTTCGAAATTCAGGAAAGAAATGAGTAACGTTTACCTTTGGCATTCGTATGCCAAGATATATTGGTAAAGAATCAAACAAGTCCATGTATGGTTGCAAGCACCACACACACCACAAGTCGTATTTCGACCCTTTGCAAGTCTGAACAAGAATTGTGGACGACGGAGAGAAATGCTTTGCAGTGTCGACACGATGTACTGAATATGAAGTACCTAACAGTCGCTGAACTACTCGAAATATTATTTGCCTACATTGATAGGTGAAGTCAAGCCTTTTATTTCTTCAATATCGAAACCAAATGAATTTTCGTGGACCCCCGCTTATGAATTGTGAACCCCCATATTTTTGTAACGCCTACGTAGACCCCCGTCGAGTCTCCCGTGGACCCCTGGGGGTCCACCTGGACCACTTTGGGAATCAATGCCCTAGACCATAACGCCCGCATTCCATTATTTCTATAAGACTACACTAAGAAAGCAGCTATGACATTCATTAAATATGATGACAAAAATACTCAAAACCGTTAAAATATCAACAAATGACATGCCTTATATGAGAAGGAAAATGGATAGGAGCAATGAACCGATTTTAAAATCGCTTTTTCATTATAATAAAATAATTTTTTCGTGAAAAATAAAATCTTGTATGCACCACGTGCGTCGTGCATCGGGCAACATTCATTCCTCGGGCCGAATGTTTCCCTCTGGGCGTAAGGATCTATATAATGCACTTTTTACATAATTAATAACTATTAGAATTTATAATTCGACGGAACGGAATTTTGCGTATGGGTAGAGGTTGAGGTGATGAGTGACATTCAACATAACCTACAAATTATATTAATCGTAAATAGTCTGTGTTGGTGTGAGCCAGTGGCGTAGATAGCTTTTTTCGACGGGGGGATATGACTTAGTGCAAAATTTCATAAGTTTTTCAACTAAAGTTCTATGTTTGTTGATAAAAATAATCTGTCATGTAGGTAGTACAAAATAAGCTGAAAATTTGAATTAAATTGCAAAAAATTCAAATTATTTGAATTGGAAAAAATTAATTAGAGATCAGTGAAAAATTGCATTATATTTAATTGGATATATACAGCATTGGAAATTTTCTTGGAAAAATCAGAGCAGAAAATCTAGTTTTCGGTGTTTTTTGACAATCCATTAATGACTTCGTCAGCGATGAATTGCTAAAGCAGCCAAACCTTTCAATATCAAAAAATTGGACAAACATGAGTTTTTAATTTGCAATGAGTTTTATATATTCAGAAGGGTCATTACAAGTCCATTTCTTGTATCGTGCTCCTTTGAATAGTTTTTATTCGTTTCAAACGTCGATACCGGCAACATAGTTAATATTCTGAGCAACATGATATTCGAAAAAAAAATTCTAGGCAACCAGCCAGCTCTCTTATTGAATTTTTAGGCTTAACATCGCCTCTATGAATTAAATATTTCTTCCACACTTTCAACTAACGAGAACAACAGGTGTGGCAAAAAGAAATTTTTGATAAAACTCGTCAGTTTTGATGATTTATCAACTGCTTGTCAATTTCTTATAAGTCATGCTTGAAAAACACCGAAAATCTTTCTAATACATTTAGTCTAGTCAACAAATGCTTTTTTGTTCAATTTTTTTCGCCAGTCTCGGAAAAATACGAGCAAAACATGTCACTCGATTCGGAGTGGCATGTGGATGTTTTTTGAGAAAAATGAAAATTCGCTCGCGAAAATTGTGAAAGTTATAAACATAATCCTGAAAAAAAGGAGTTTGATTTTTTGCCAATATGTCAAAAGTTAATTGAGATTTTTTTCTGAAGAAAGATTCGAAAAGAAGAGGAAATTTTCCAAAAGAAAGACTCAACCTCCGGAAAAAATACGGCCGAAAACAGGTTATTTGATTGGGCAAGTCAGGAGCATTAAGTACACTTCAACAATAAACATTATTCAACCATAATAAATATGAAAATTAAGGAATGAAAAAATTCAATAGTTAATTAACAATTTTTTAGTACTTGAACATGAAAATTGTGAGATTGACAACTGTTCACTATTGATCTGAGATTTTTTTTCATTCTTGGAGCTATTATTATAAGGCTTCAGAGTAAATCTACGTTGAAAATATAAAAAAACTTCAATTTTTCAGTTGTTTATTATCAATTTACGTAGTTTTGCAACATTAAAATGAAATTATTTTTATAATTTTAATGATCCGTTTTTTATTATCGGAAGCTATAACTGATTGAAAAATCGCGATAAAAATGTTTTGTGGCTGGATTATTGTTCATACCTATCCAGTAAGAACCTGAAATTTTTCATTCCTTAATTTAATATTTAATAAACTTAGTTAAATAATGTTTATTGTTAAAGTGTCTGAAATGGGCGTTACTTTCGCAAGCCAGATTATCTGTTTTCGGCCGTATATTTACCCCTCTGTGAACATTATAAATATTAATCCTACAGTTCCTTTCTTTTAGAAAATATCCTCTTCTTTTTGTATCTTTATTTAGATATCAAAAATATCAATAAGTTCTTGAGATAATTTTTTCTTTCAGTAAATTTTCTTAAACGGAATGACACCTTGTTCATATTCTTTCGAGAATCATGAAAAAAATTGAAAAAAAGCACTTGTTGACTGGACTATATTCTCATGATTAGTAAATCTTTCTCCAAGATCCATGATGTATAAGTCCAGAAATGGATTGAACACCATCACAAGAAAACTCGACAAGTTTTATTAACTTCAAAATATTATGGAGTAATTAAATTGACAATCAAGGCCGAAAGTTAGTCATATTTTGATACCTACTCTACCTCAAAAATATTCGAGATATTAAATATTGATTGAAAATCTTTTAAAAGCAGAAGTCACGCTCCTCGAATGTAAACAGGAATTTAATCGGCCACTAGAGCCAAAAAACGTATGTGAAATGGAAAATTTTATTTACGAAGTAAGAAGTCAAAGTTTTGAGCATATTTTATACAATGTATAATTAGTAGTTTAATCGGTTACTATGAGCAAAAAACGTACTTAAAAAAGTTCAAATGGCTCTAATGGAAAATTTTTATTTCGAAAGAAAGTCAACCAAAACCTCCTCGCACTTCTTCTCTTTCAGAATTTTCTACTACCTATACTATTGACGAAACTGCTCGTGCTTTGAATATAATACTAGGTGTACTATTAAACAAAAGCTCGAGCAGTTTTGTTTGAAAGTAAGTAAGTACAGTATACAATTTAGAAAGAGAAGAAGTGCGAGGAGATTTTGGTTGACTTCTTTCTTTCGAAATACAAATTTTCCATTAGAGCCATTTGAGCTTTAAACACGTTTTTTGCTCATAGTGACCGATTAAACTACTAATTGAACATTGAATAAAATATGCTCAAAACTAGTAGCTGCTTTACCCAAAATTAGAAAAACGATTCAATTTCTTGATTTTGATGATGAAAAGATTTTTACTTTGCATGTGCTTAATCTGTCCATAATTATAGCGAGCGACCATTTCGTGGCTCCTGATTGGTCGGCCTGCTCGGAGCGCGGAAATTATACAATACTCAATTGCACAGCCGTCACGAAAACATATCTTAATAATTTTTATATAATTGCACATACATATAATCAAAAGAGGTGCTAGTGCTTAGTGAATTCCATGTATACTCAAATTCGTAGATGCGAAGACTTTCATTCTTTATTTATTTATTTATTTAGGCAATTAGGACTACAAACAGGTGATAACCACCCAATACAGTACCCACTACTTGAAAGTACAAAGTGTGTCAAAGTGAACAATTGAAAAAATGAGAAGTAACTAAATTAAAAGAACAAATAAAAATATCTTAATACAATAAGAACTAAAGTAAACTAAAATATAGTGAAACAATAAAAGTGAAATGGTGAAAAAATCTTATTCGCACAAGAACATCTTTTTGAGTTTTTGCTTGATTGAATTTTGAGTGAGATGGAACAAATCAACATTACTCAAACAGTTACAGCATCGCATCATCCTGCAGAGGGGCGAGTTCATCGCGCTATTAGTATTTCGAAAGGGAATATGGAACATATCACTACTTCTGAGAAGACGGCACGGAACATGGAAAGTTACGGAGGAAAGAAGGTCAGGGGAATTATAGATATTGTTGAGAAGTTTATAGAGGAAAAGGACATCACTGATTTTTCTTCTATTTTCGAGGGAAATGAAACCAAATTGGGTTAAACGAAGAAGATAGTTCTCGGGATTTCTAGGTGTCAAACGAAAGTTAAATTTAAAAGAGATAAATTTCAAGAATCTGTTCTGGATCCTCTCGAGCCTGGCGATATATACTGAATATTTTGGACTCCAAACTACTGATGCAAAGTTGAGTTTACTGTAAATATAGGAGTTATATAAAATGGTAAAAGTTTTCAAATTCGTAAAGTGTCTACTTTTTCTAGTAATAAAGCCCAAAATTTTATAACAGGAATGTGCTAGTTGGTCAATATGACGGTCAAAAAGAAGCTTAGAATCAAAAATTATCCCCAAATCTCTTATGTTATCTACCCTAGGCAGGACAGTATCATCAAGATTATAAGGATATATAATTTTATTTATATTGCGCGTAAATGAGATGACCTGGCATTTATCTAAATTCAAAAATAGTTGGTTTTCGCCGCAGTAACTACAAAGGGCATTCAATTCACACTGCAAATCCAAGCAATCCTGTTCGGAGCTGATACTTTTCATTATCTTCAAATCGTCCGCGAAGAGAAGGAATTTACATTTGGTAAAACATTTTGCAATCTTGTTGATATATATTAAAAATAATAAAGGTCCTAAGTGAGAGCCCTGAGGTACACCAGAACATGCCTCAAAAAGATTCGAGGAGTAACCCTCCACCGAAACGAATTGAAACCTATTGGACAAGTATGACTCAAACCATCCAAGCATACTGCCAACCACACCAACCCCAGCAAGGCTAGAGATATGAACACTGATATCTGTTTTATCAAAAGCCTTGCTGAAGTCAGTATAGATGACATCAACCTGAACACGTTGGTCAAGTCCAGTTTGCAGAAACTCCACAAATGTTATCAAGTTAGTTTCGATTGAGCGCCCCCTCATGAAGCCATGCTGCTCCGCGACAATTTTCGATGCAACTAAATTTAAAAGATATGGATAAACTAATGACTCAAATACCCTTTCGAAAATGGATAATTTACTTATAGGTCTATAATTACTAATTAAACTCTTATCTCCTGTTTTGAAAATTGGGGTAATGGATGCAGTCTTCCATCTTGTCGGAAAAAAGGCCGATTTCAAAGACTTGTTATAAATAATCATAAGTGGTCCAACAAGAGAAGAGCTACAACTTTTAATGAAAGATGACGGAATTCCATCAGGCCCGGCACCCTTCTTTTCATCGAGACCCTCCAGTGCCCTCCGTATTTCATGAGATGAAAACTGAATGTGATTTAGTTGATTTGGAAAATTAACTTGAGGAAAATAAGAAGTTTGGCGAGACGTTGTATGAGGTCGGGTTCTCTTAATGTACACACTCCTGAAATACTCCGCGAACAACTCAGCCACCTCCCCCCCGGACGACGCTGATCTGCCCCCGCAAAACATCAACTCCGGAAGGCCCTGATTACGATCTTTCCTCGATGCAAACCCAAAGAAACTTTTAGGGTCGTCTGTAACCTTCTGTTCAATCTTTGATATATATTTTTTATAATCCGATTCAATTACTTTTTTTGATGCAGTTCGTAAATTTTTGAATTCGACTAAATATTTTATGTTTTTATAGATTTTCCATTTAGCATGTAATGTATTTTTACGCTTAACTAGTTTAATTGCAGTTTTAGAAAAGTAAACAGGAAAACGTTTACGAATTTTTTGTTCAGGCACATGAAGTTTGATAACTTCGAAAAGTTTATCGTAAAAAATATTTAAATCGCAATCAACGTTTTCATTCGTTAATAATATTTCCCAATTAACATCAGATAAGGATTGATTTATAATATTGTAATTCTACTATAATTTTTGTTAGCTCATGGGGGGGGATTGATCCCCTTGATCCTCCCCTATCTATGCCACTGGTGTGAGTAAAGAATTTTACTAAACTGAAGGCGGGTCAAGTGACATCTGACAGTGACGCTGATATCACACAGAATTCTTTCTTTTAATTGACCGGACGTAAGAAACGCTCTGTAAAAAGATGAATGTTGGTCAACTCTTCCGTTCCAGTCCGTTTCACTTACGTTACGTCATGCGTTTACGTTCATTTTTAAATAAGAGTACATACATTCTATGTTGATATTATTGCGTTGCATCTACGCTTACAGTCAGTCAAACTATAAATCCAGCTTTAGTGACGAAAATATTGTGGTATGGATCTGAATGTAGAATTAATGCTGATAGATACTCTGTTATAGTTAGTGGCAGTTGATTCACTCATAACATCTTATTTTCTGTATGTTTTCAAACATTTGTGAATTATTTCACACTGCTAACTTTCCTAAAAGTTTTTCTGATGCTTATGGATACTATCATCCAGAACTAAACAATCTATGTATCCTAATCCAAATACTTTTGACAGGTTGCTTATAAATATTAAATATTCGATAATTTAAACATTCGGTTTATTTATCAGATTCCTATTATTACTTCGTTAGTTTACTATCTGTTTTCCAACATTTTAGTTATCTCTTTAAAAATTTTATCATATTCATATATTCAGATAGATGAAAAATTGAACGGTTAAGATACTTATGTGGATTGTGGTTGCTGAAGTAAAGAATCTGAGTAATCATGCGAGTATGGCTACAAAGAATGTAATTAGCTCACGCCTGCGGCAAAAAGGACCCGACAGAGGCAGAATGCATTTCCTGAGGAGGCGTTCATGCGAATCATCCGCTAGAGCGTAAACATCTCTCCAATGATCGTAGCAATTCATCCGTGCTATATAGTCTTCTACTTGCAGGTCATCTCGAACGTGACAGATTATCGACATGTTAGACGTGTTGAACTGAATCTATAAGGAAATTTTGTGTCAAGGTTTCAACTTTAATGTTGTCTAGGTTCGTACAAGAGTTGGTGAGATATGTTACCAGGATAATGTATGAATAAGATTTTACTTTGGGATATTCCGGTTGATTCTATGCAACTTCAATTTTATCGATTTTTTCAAATCTTCGTTATCTGAAGATATAAGTTTATTTGTATGTGAATATAAGTATATATATATATATATATATATATATATATATATATATATATATATATATATATATATATATATATATATATTTTATAAAAGGTTATATTGGGCACTCGGCAAAAGGAGGCTAGATTTAAATCAAACAACCATTGGTCATGAACATCTATATTTCGGTCCTTAGTTTGGGACCTTCATCAGGAAACTGGAAGTCAAAGAACTCACATAGTAACACAAAAAAATCAACCAAAATGTAAGCAGTGGAAAAGCCACACAAAACCACAATTGTAAAGTTACTCACATGTGACAAGTTGTGAAAATAGAGCGGCGAAAAACGAATGACACAGAGGGAGCATTCAAAAAGTTATTTAAAAACAAACAAAGGCATAATGATGACAAGTATGATGACATACATAAAAGTGATATTCGTCTCCATCCTGATAGGTGTGCCTTGGCTTTGCACGCGAAGAACTTTTTGCATAGGTAGTTTTGATTTTCCGAACACTCGAGTTTTGTCATTTGAATCTAATTGTAACAAGAGATTGTTCTTGGAGATGTGCTACATCAACGAGTATGACAATGCCGTCAACAGAAATCTGACATTAAAGGTCTTAGCAATATTTACAGTTACCTTCTTTCCATTAATAAGGGCTCTGCCAATCTAAATTTCAGCTCACTCTCAGTATAATTTATTATGTTTTGAATTTTAGTTAGATATTCATCTGTTGTCACCACTGATTTTGTGGTTTATTCTTTTTCTCGCTTTTCTGTGGTCGGTCTGTCAAGACTGTCCTTTTTCATTAGTTGTCAATTAGTGCATAACCTGACTTGGCCATGTTGAAGCCGGTCTTTTTGATGTTAATTTTAGTTGATTATTATGTTCCAGAGATTTAATATCTCCTTTTATACTTGTCATCATTATGCCTTTGTTTGTTTTTAAATAACTTTTTGAATGCTCCCTCTGTGTCATTCGTTTTTCGCCGCTCTATTTTCACAACTTGTCACATGTAAGTAACTTTACAATTGTGGTTTTGTGTGGCTTTTCCACTGCTTACATTTTGGTTGATTTTTTTGTGTTACTATGTGAGTTCTTTGACTTCCAGCATCCTGATGAAGGTCCCAAACTAAGGACCGAAATATAGATGTTCATGACCAATGGTTGTTTGATTTAAATCTAGCCTCCTTTTGCCGAGTGCCCAATATAACCTTTTATAAGTTAGAAGTTACGGCAATACTCCTTGTATTAATTATATATATATATATATATATATATATATATATATATATATATATATATATATATATATATATATATATATATATACTGCCGTGTTAAATGAAAACGCGGTATCTGCGTACGGAGCGAAACTGAGTAATCAGGCGTTATAGTTTTTTCCTTGTACCTCTATGACTAATATTTTTTTAGTGATAAAAAATGTGTTTTCATGAATTACTTCATATTAAAATTATCAGGAAAGACGAAATTTCGTCATTTCTTTTATCTACTAGCCAAAAAATCACTTACCGCGTTTTAATTTAGGTAACAAGTATAATTAGCAAATCAGTTTTCCAAAACAAGATGCGCTATCTGCTATACTGAAACTGTTTTTAGTGTTCTTGTAATAATTGTAAAGGTAATAACCGTAAATTAATAAAATAAAAAATATGCATTAAATTATTATTTTGATTATTGTTATTAAATGTACATATTATTGTATATTAGTTTCTTAAATATCGTGTAAATGCTGGTGTAGTAAATAATAAAAACACATTGTTTAAATGTTTATTAAAAATGTAGTACGAAAATATTAAATTCTAAGTTACCAGACTGAAGAAAATATAGTTGCTAAATTATAAATGCATATTATGACTCCTCTAAAGATTCTTGGTGGTCTTCATGCGACATGGTTATAGGCAGATTTTTCCAAAATATTTTTCGATTTTCTGGCAGCAACTTATCCAATTGTTTTAGAATACTTTCTTTTTTTTTCGAAAATCTCTGGGGGTCGATCTAAGCACTCTACACTTTTGAGAATTTCCCCCTTTTTCATTGCCCTTTTCATTAAAAAGTCCAAATTTTTTGTAGTTTTCTCATTAGAGGAATTTTTATATTTTAATATATACTGACCAAGTTCGGCAATAATTTGGACAATGTCAGATAAATATGGACTATTGTCTATTTTTAATTTTTGTTGGGATGTGAGGTTATTCCAATTATAAAAATCAGTGTGCTCCATTTTTTTGACTTTCACGTTTCCCTTACAGGCACTTCCAACTGCATCAGAAAAATCATTGAAGTCATAAATTTTCTGTTTTCTCTTCATATAGAGCTCGACCTGATGGTGGAAACTGTCAGCCGACATAAATGTGTGGCCTGGTTCAAAATGATTAAAAGTTATCCTTTTTGCCGATATTTCATCAGAGTTCACCATTCTGATTAAAAAAGTGAACAAAGTCCAATTTTTATTTTGAATGGCGCAATTATTCAGCCATATTATAAGATTTGAAGCATCTCTGTGCCACTTAAAAAATGCATAAAAGGTGCTAATTAAATCTTCTTTACTGCGTTTACTTATGGCCTCGTGCCACACAACCGCATAGGGTTTACTTTTCTGCGATAATTTTCCTAAAGGAACGAAAGTTTCATTGTATGCTATTAATCGTTTCATAAAAATAACACATTTAAACATATCTAATCTAGGCAACATGATAATTTCTTGTAAATCAGTTGAAACACATAAAGTTTTATTATCAAAGGAACTTTATGATTATTTCTTATACAGTTGCCGAGATTCATTTGCACGCGTTATGTGTTTATTCCAGCATACACAAGTAACACAAGACTCTACTAGATTATTTTCATTGTGTTCGTGCATTTTAAATGCCTCGCACACTTCGCACTCTTCATGCCCAAGTTTTGCAAACGATAGAAAACTAAAGAGTTTGTGTGTTGTGAGGAAATGCCGCCAATTTATGCACGTGTTGCTAAAAGAAAAAGCGGCATTTGCGGCATCCTTGAAGAAAAGGCCGTAACTACATCTGGTTCGTTGGTAGATACCGCTTTATTACTAAGGTTAAGGCATATACGGCGTTTTCGTTAAGCAATCAGGAAAATTCAGCACATACGGCATATAGAATATACACAATTTACACATTAAAATTGTAGATACCGCTTTTAGAAGTTGTAAGATGATATTTAGACTCATAATAAACCCAAGTGTAACAAAAACTCGATTTCAGATTTTTTGCAGATACCGCGTTTTCATTAAGCACGGCAGTATATATATATATATATATATATATATATATATATATATATATATATATATATATATATATATATATATATATATATATGATTATATATATATATATTTTCGTTACGATGAGTTATTCAATGAATTCAATGAATAACTCATCGTAACGAAATTTCTGATATTTGCCTTTGAACCAAAAAAACAAATAACACAAGCAATAAGATGAATGTTTCCTTTTCGGTCTTTAAATAAATTAATTAATTATATAATGAAAAAATGCTGGTGGAACTTGACTCATCAAGGACTACTGGCGACCCTGAAGAAGATACAAATTGGTATCGAAATACATAGGTCATAGCCAGAAAGGTCTTTGAATATCCTGCCCTTGCCGCTACCCATTAAACCTCATACTATATATATATATATATATATATATATATATATATATATATATATATATATATATATATATATATCACTGAAAGGAATTTTATGTATTCCAGGAACTTATATTATTTTTGCATCAAATTAGTGATCATTTCATAAACATATTCCAAAGTAATATACAACTGTTGGTAGTTATAATCACGTAGTGCTTCATCAGTATCAAATTGTGGTTAATCCAAGCAACATTTATATTTCGTAAAGGTAGGGAGTTTTGCTAACTGTCAAAAGCAAACTAGCGTTTGTTCAGCCTGAATAATCGCCACCTATTAGACTATAACTAGATATTGATTTAGTGTATTCATCACATTCGAACGCATTTCAACTTCTACGGGCATACGCTCTGAATTTCTCAATTTACCGAATTAAAGGAGTAGGTATGTTCAGAAGAGCAGATGCAATCGCAGTTTCAGCCGTTCATATAATTTCGTATTTGAGTTTTAGTCACTTCACATGAAGTGGTTAAAGTCAATAAATTTGTCGAGGATGAATAGCGCTCATAAACTCGAATTTCAACTTAATTGAAGTTAAGTTCTACTGCATTCAAATTTTTGTTTATAGAGTTATAATTTGCTAAATTATTGGATTCGAACAAAATAACCGAGTGCTACAAAATATTTATATGTACCTTAAATTCAACTGTTAACCTTAAAGATATATAAAAACTATCAATACAATGCACTTATGTTTTGAGATTATGATGGGATACATTAAAATTTAGTTTGTTGGTAATCAATAAGTTCTTAAGAATTGATTTCCACACCTTTTGCCACGATTTTGAAGAATGTCCCCTCATGCACCCCAACCCCCATCAAATTCAATTAGATATGTGTACGTGGACTGGGTTTATGCTATGGAAGTGTCTTGGTGATATAAAGTTTTGTGTTTCACTGACGTGATGTAGAGATTTTTTGATTTTTTATGGTGTTTGAGGATTTGCGTACGTCCTACACTCATCCAAATTGAGTTAAAATATTGCAATTTCATTTGGTCATTGAATTGATATAATTAAGTTCACTGTAGTAGTTTCAACTATTTTCTCTAACGACCACTATTTCTTATGAAGAGATTTCGAGTTTTTTCGTGATATTTGAGGTTTTGCTGATTGAGTAAAAAAGTCAAAATTTAGTACGTGTATTGATCAGATATGAAAGAGTGAAAACTGGGGTTTTTTATTGATTTTTTTACTGCTGGAATTTTTATGTTTGAATTTGAAGAGCTTTTGAGGGTTTTAGATAATTGGTCAATTCAACAGCAACTTTAAATTCGAGATAAAAATTTGTGAATTCGATAGATGTTAGAGAGCTCCTTTCAGTGGGTTTGAAATGCTTGTTTCCACTGCCGATATTTGTAAGTACAAATTTGAAGTTTTTGAAGCTTTGAACATTGCTTCAGCTTCAATTTGAATTTCTCTGTAAAAAGAACACAAATTCTGCTGCTCACGCGTTTTTTGTGTGTTGTCAAGTAATAAAAAAAAATTATGTTATCAAGAGTATGTACTTCATTGTTGATGTAGGAAAGCTCCTCCACAAAAATTCTTGAACTGAATTTTCTTCAATTTCCTTTAATATATGCACACATTGAATGAAAAAATAAATTTCTATAAAAATCGGTTTTTTTTGGTTAAAATATCTGTTAATTTTATTATAAAAGTTATAGTTTCATGCATTGGAAATATTGGAATGTCAGTTCACATGAAAATGCGAAGAGAGTAAAATAACAACTCCACGAATTTTAACTACTATCTTCATGAAAAATTGAATGTTATATCTGAATATTTTTATTAAATTTACATTATACCAACATATGTGCAATGTAGATAAGATATAAATTGATAGTAGTAAGTACTATCAGTTGACTATCAATTATATGATCAAATAACTAATTTTCAAATGTAGATAAATCCGATAATGATAAAAATTCAAATTATTAACTGATATAGGTGACCCAACACTCACAATTTCAACCTTTTTATCAAATCAAATTTAAATATAGCATTCAAAACTCAGAATACAATTAGAAAACATATTAAAAATTTAAAAGATAAAACTACAGCACAAAATAAGTCAGGGATCTATAAGCTAACTTGTAGTTCATGTCGTAATGTCCTATTTTAATGAATGTAAATATATTTTCATATTGGCAAATGATATTTACTACATAAAGCGAACAAAGAAAATTCTTCACTAAGGGAGCTGGGTATATGTATTTTCCGACGAGAGTTCTAACAGTGAATTATAGAAATCGTCAAGTCACCCCGACTTGAAATCTGCATACAGCTGTTTCGATATCATTAGATCTCATCAGTGACCGAGCTACTACCAGACCGCCCTCCACCAAGGATATTGGAAACATACAATTCACCGCTTGGATAGCAAATGCAGAATCCCGTCGCGATAATACAGACTTCCTGACATGAAATGTCTATTCTGCAACTGTGGTGTATGTGGTTCCAAAGCACGCTAACTTGGCGTTTTAAAAAATTCTGGACATACTCACGAGAATGCACTCCATAAATACTTCGGTGCGAATTCACTCCGAGTCAAATATAAGCTGCACTGCACTGATGATATCTAATAAGATCGAAACAGCTGTATGCAGATTTTTAGTCGGGGTCACTTGAGGATTTCTATAATATATTTATTCACTGCTCGTCGTGACATACATATAACCAGCTCACTTGGAACTTTATTTAGTACCTATATTTAATTAACCATGGTCAACTTGTATATTTTTCATGATTTGAAACTGATATTTATGTTAAAAATATCAGCTTTTACTTTTTCCGAGGATAATAAATTAGTCCTTACTTTTAGAAACCATTTCTAAAGTTAATTAAACTTCATTCAATAAAAAATTTTTGAATTATAGTGTATGAGCAAATAATGAATTACCTATTATAAATTGATGAAAAGTTCGAAGATAATGATAAATAAGATAAATAAAGTGAGAGAAAAAGAATCTAAACCTTCATATTGATATATTCGAACAAAAAATATCTGGTTCGATTTTCAAATCATCTATTTCCATTTGTAAATCTTTTGGTTCACAATATCTAATCTAAACATTGGTTCACTGAAGTAACTTGTGCAGATGATATATATTCAAATAAAAAAAATTTTTTCAGGAAAATTAATTATTTTTCTAAATATCAAAGTACAAGGAAATTGTCTTATTACTTTATACATTTTAAACATAGTCTGCTGTATTTGTATGAACAGCCATCAACGTAGTCAAAAGTTTGTGTTTCGATTACTTACTCCATCAAGTGATTTCCGATGTACTGTAATCAAAGTTTATAGTGACAAATACCTGGGTTAAAACAGCGCAAAACTGAGGACCTATTAATATCGATCAAATATAAAGTGAGAAGTAGTTTCCATTTAGTTTAAGCCAAACTAACGGCTAATACTAGAGTCCCTTGTCAGGATAATTTACGAGTTCTAAGAAATTTTTGCTACACTGAGGTCATCTGGTCAGCTTATACATAGCAAACTAATAACCGAGCTGTATGGAGTGAATAATGACTTCGGGTTTTGTCTTACCCCCCCCCCACGAACTCCGTTTTAAGTTGCGACGAAACGTCTTTTTACATTCTCAGAGGCTTTCTTGCATTGATCGTCGAGGAAAAGCTGCCATTGGTCGAGAGGCGGGACATATTTCCCTCCATAATTTTACCCCTTAGCTGGCCGAGGAAAATTCTGTGAAATCCCGTAATTCTCATTCATATGTTATAATTTTTCCCTTTTTATCACATGTTTATAGTAGGAAGAAGCACGTGGATGTGCCTAGTATAGGTTTTGCGCATATTTTAATTTGATTTTATGTAAAAGGTGGGGAAAACAGCTGAGATTTTGAGGAATTGAAATCGTGCAAAAGGCGATCAAGGGATTTTAATCGCAACTGATTAAATTTGATGAATCATTTGTGGAGACTATAGATTTATATCTATTTTCTTGAGATATGAAAAATACAAAAATATTTTGCATAACATTATATATATATATATATATATATATATATATATATATATATATATATATATATATATATATATATATATATATTATATTAATTATAGCTGGGTATTCGGCAAGGAGTTATGATCTAAACAACCAAATTTGTCTCAGTCGACGTTTCGACTCTTTATTGAGTCTTCCTCAAGACATCTACAATTTAAAAAGAATGACAAAGAATGTTACACCGAAACAGTTCGTCTTATATATATAAAAAACAACAAAATTACATGTATACAACAGTTTCTTTGACTTAATTGAATCTGTATATATATATATATATATATATATATATATATATATATATATATATATATATATATATATATATATATATATATATATATATATATATATATATATATATATATATATATATATATATATATATATATATATATATATATATATATATATATATATATATATATATATATATATAATCTGGGTTTTTGGATTGGCAGTGTAGGTGTTAATAAATATACAAAAATTGATAATGATAAATGTAATCATAAACGTTTCGGAGACGTGTCTCCTTCTTCAGTATCTTTAGAGCCTAATAATCTGTAAATAAAATTTTTTGACAATGAGTAACAAACGAAATTGGTCATTTTGAGAGTAAAATCTCTTACCTCTAATTAAAATATAACTACAACGAACATTTAAGTATGGTATTTTAACACATATAACAGGTACAAGTAATTAAAAAGGGTATCTTAAAATTTATTTCCCATTACGTCGTCCATTGTCAGTTAATGTCTTGTCAAACTTGTGTGTTATGTTCTGTTCTCTGTTTTCTTCTTCTTTTTTTCTTTTTCTTGATATGAAAGGTGTATAAAATTGGCTTAAACCTTTGATGTCTTGTCTATCATTAACGGTGTCTTCTAGATTTAGTTTTATGTGGATCATTTCCCAAAACTCTCTGTGTCTTTGTTTTGGTTCTGTTTTTAATCTAGTATCGTCGTAGTCGAAATCATGTCCTTTAAGTGTCTTATGTTTGTTAAGTGCTGTTGATGCAGTTTTAGTGTATTTGTGTGCGTTGAGTCTGTCTTGTAGTCTTTGTGATGTCTGTCCAATGTATTTTTTTTTGTCACAGTCCCTGCATGGTATGCTGTATACAATGTTTGATTTTTTTATTTTTGGAGTCAAAGCCTTAAGTCTACTGAAAACCTGTTTGATTTGGTTGCGTGGCTTGTGGACCGTTTCTATATCGTGTTGTCTCATTATTTTACCAATTTTGTGTGACAAATTTCCTGTATAAGGTATAGATATCCTAATTTTGTTTACATCATGTTTTTGCTTCATTGTCGTTGTATCTGTGTTATACATTCTATGAACTCTTTGGCGTATTAGAGATGTTACCATTTTTGTAGGATAATCATTATTTGTCAATTGTTCCTTTAAATCTTTTATAATTTGTGGTCTTAGTTCAGGTGATGTCAGCTTGAGGGCTCGGTCGATGTAGCCCATTATTGTGCCTTTTTTCTGGTTTATATGATGGTTAGACTTGTAGTTCAAAATGTGATTAGTGCTCTGCTTTTTTTTGTGCCACCTTGTGAGTATTTTGTTGTTCATCCTTATGAGCGTCATGTCCAGGAAATCTAGTGCATTCTGAGATTCTTGTTCAAACGTGAATTTCAGCTGTGGATGGGCGTTATTGAATGCCAGAAACAGGTGTTTCATAATTGTTGGTGTTGTTATTAACAAGCAATCATCGACATATCTTTTAAACGTTGTTTGTTCGTTATAATCGGTCATGATTCTTTCCTCTATGTGCTCCATTACTGCTTGTGCAATGACACTTGATATGGGCGTTCCCATTGCTACTCCTTTTACCTGTTTAAAATATTCATTTTTGTATTGGAAGAAACTATTGTTCAATATGAGCTGAATTGCTTCTAGAAAGTCTTTTTTAGGTAGTTCTGTGTGGATGGCAATTTGGTCCCATCTTTCTTCAATTGTTTCCTGTACCAACTCGACAGGGATGTTTGTGTATAATGATACCACATCTAAAGAGTATAGTTTGCAGTTATTTTCAAGTGTGATGTTCATTAGTTCTTCCTTCAGCTGTGTTGAGTTCTTTATGTAGTAGTTATTGTTTCCTACTGTTTTTACAAGTATGTTTGAGATATATTTCGACAGCAAGTACAAGGGGGATTGGATGCAAGCCACTATTGGTCTCAAGGGGTATCCTTCTTTATGAATTTTGGGTAGTCCATATATCTTTGGACTCTTGGTGTTATGTGACGTTAACGACTTTGTAACACTTTCTGATCCCTTTACTATATTGTTACTTAGTTTCTCCAAAGTTAGTGTCATGTCCCGTTTGACTTTTTTGTATGTTGTATTATCATCCAGTAGTTCTCTCATTTTTGTTTCATATTCGATGTTTTCCATTACAACTGTCTTGTTACCTTTGTCGGCCCTCATGATGAGCAAGTTCTTGTTTTCATTGAGGAACTTTTTTGTCTTCTTGAAATTACTTAGGTTTACGTTGTTATTCCACCTCTGTGATTGTCCCATTGTTCCTTTTATATGTGTGTTGAGTGTTTGTGCAAATTCTTTTCTTATATCATTTTGTTCTTCTAATGATAGTTTATTGATTCCTCCTTCTATCTGTGTTATTATTTCATGTGTAGGGATTCCTTGGTAACTATTATCTTCAATTGCAAATTTAGCTTCTAAATTGAGAGTGTCTATTACATATGTAGGGAGTGTTATCTGGGTAGTGTTTTCTATTTGGCTGTCTTTACTAATTTTTTTGGTTGTGAGTTTTCCCTATTAGTTGATTTAGTTTTTTGTCGTGGACCTTTTTACATTCATTTGTTGTATTTCTTAGTTTCTCTTCTATTCGGTTCATAAGCATTTGTATAATATCAATTGGTTCTGAGTTTTTTACATCATTTATGAGCTTATCGGTCTCTCCTTCAATATTGTTGTATTATTATATTGTATTATAACGAACAAACAACGTTTAAAATATATGTCGATGATTGCTTGTTAATAACAATACCAACAATTATGAAACACCTGTTTCTGGCATTCAATAACGCCCATCCACAGCTGAAATTTACGTTTGAACAAGAATCTCAGAATGCACTAGATTTCCTGGACATGACGCTCATAAGGATGAACAACAAAATACTCACAAGGTGGCACAAAAAAAAGCAGAGCACTAATCACATATTGAACTACAAGTCTAACCATCATATAAACCAGAAAAAAGGCACAATAATGGGCTACATCGACCGAGCCCTCAAGCTGACATCACCTGAACTAAGACCACAAATTATAAAAGATTTAAAGGAACAATTGACAAATAATGATTATCCTACAAAAATGGTAACATCTCTAATACGCCAAAGAGTTCATAGAATGTATAACACAGATACAACGACAATGAAGCAAAAACATGATGTAAACAAAATTAGGATATCTATACCTTATACAGGAAATTTGTCACACAAAATTGGTAAAATAATGAGACAACACGATATAGAAACGGTCCACAAGCCACGCAACCAAATTAAACAGGTTTTCAGTAGACTTAAGGCTTTGACTCCAAAAATAAAAAAATCAAACATTGTATACAGCATACCATGCAGGGACTGTGACAAAAAAAAATACATTGGACAGACATCACAAAGACTACAAGACAGACTCAACGCACACAAATACACTAAAACTGCATCAACAGCACTTAACAAACATAAGACACTTAAAGGACATGATTTCGACTACGACGATACTAGATTATTAAAAACAGAACCAAAACAAAGACACAGAGAGTTTTGGGAAATGATCCACATAAAACTAAATCTAGAAGACACCGTTAATGATAGACAAGACATCAAAGGTTTAAGCCAATTTTATACACCTTTCATATCAAGAAAAAGAAAAAAAGAAGAAGAAAACAGAGAACAGAACATAACACACAAGTTTGACAAGACATTAACTGACAATGGACGACGTAATGGGAAATAAATTTTAAGATACCCTTTTTAATTACTTGTACCTGTTATATGTGTTAAAATACCATACTTAAATGTTCGTTGTAGTTATATTTTAATTAGAGGTAAGAGATTTTACTCTCAAAATGACCAATTTCGTTTGTTACTCATTGTCAAAAAATTTTATTTACAGATTATTAGGCTCTAAAGATACTGAAGAAGGAGACACGTCTCCGAAACGTTTATGATTACATTTATCATTATCAATTTTTGTATATTTATTAACACCTACACTGCCAATCCAAAAACCCAGATAATATAAATAAGTAGGTACCAAGGATAAACCCAATAATATATATATATATATATATATATATATATATATATATAGGTATATTTAAATTTTTATATATATATATATATATATATATATTTTTATATATAATTATATATATATATATTATATATATATATATATATATATAGGTATATATATATATATATATATATAGGTTTATATAAATTTTTATATATATATATATATATATATATATATATATATATATATATATATACAATAGATGGATCATAAAGACAACACAGTGGTACCCAAGAGGCGTCAAAAGGCCGAAGAGGCGCCCCAATATAAGATGGGATTATGATATCAGGAAAGAAGCAGGAACAAACTGGTATCAAGCTGCTCAACAACGATATACATGGGCAGGAATGAAGGAAGGATATGCGAGGAGACTGCACCGTACTTAACGGTAGACCATAGCTGCATATGATGATGATGATGATATATATATATATATATATATATATATATATATATATATATATATATATTATATATATATATATATATATATATTTTTAGAAACTTCGTGTGTATATCGGTTAGGTCTGAGAATCGAACAACATCTATTTTTCACCCCCCCAAATGTTAAATTTTTTATTTATTTTTTAGACAAGATTTTTTGTTTTTTTTCATAATAAAGCATTCAAAAATACATACAACCCTAAACTTTTATCCCTCTACGATCAACCACTATTTTTCCATCGCGATTTGTATTTAGTTTTTTATCCACAGATCCGCAATAGGGTTGCAAGATGGCAACTGAAAATAATAAAAATCGGTCTGAGAATAGGTCGTAATATATTTTTCATACCCCTAAGTGATTAGGATTATTTTATGATGTTGCATTAAAAACTACCTACATACACCTCTAAAATTTCACCCTTCTATCAATAACTCATTATTCTTAATAGCCATTTAAATAATTTAAACAACGTTTGCCGGGTCAGATAGATTAATATATATATATATATATATATATATATATATATATATATATATATATATATATATATATATATATATATATATATATATATATATATATATATATATATATATATATATATATATATATTATATATATATACATATATATATATATATATATATATTTATATTCATCGAAGAGTTTTTGAATTTCTCAAATCTCACATTTGTTTTGTTATATGCTGACAAAATACTTCCATAGCACTAACAGCTAGGGAATGCAATCTCGTTCTCGCGAGATCTCTTTCTCGCAAGATTTCGGCCTTTTTTAGCGAGATTGATCTCGGACGAAAAAAAGCGAGATCTCGCGTGTTTAACGAGATTGCACTCGATCATAAAAACGTCTTATTCGAAGTGCGGACTGACACGGACGGAGTTGCGATCTGTCAGTTTTATTTGAGTGAATAATATCTCACTTTAATTGTCAACTCAACTTAGATAATAAGTTTCATTTTTTTTGAATTCTCGTTGTTTTGTTTGTTATAAAAGAACTGTTTTATTACTAGAAGATTTTTTTTTTGATATTAGAAGAGAAGAGTGGTTGTTTCTTTCATTTCTTATTTGATAGATACGTACGTCAAAGTTTACTAGTTAGAAAATTATTAAAAATGAAATAATATACAGATAGGTCTAACAATGTTCGATTCATAAAAGTCTATTGAAAAAGTTCGTGAAAATAAATGTTTATCTTATAATACTTATAATTTTCATTATTTTTTCCTAATTTATTCATATATTGTGATTATTTGCAAAAAACACACAAAACTGCCAATCTCGCGAGGTCTCGAAATTGGCGAGATCTCGCAGTATTGTTATTCACAAACTCGCGGGATCCCGCTTGAGCTCAATCTCGCGAGATTTGCATTCCCAAACTGCGACGTTAGCCTTCGCAAGATTAATATCCATGCAAATGTCACACTTTTTCACTCTACTTTTTATTTACTTAATTATTGCATACTTTTCTTAAACAGTAAAAGCTTCACGTTTTTGCATTTCTATTTCGTAATGCTTGATTGACGCGACACAGTAAAAAAGAGCAATTGCTTCAATTAACTCCATACAAGCAAAAAAATGGCGTGAGCAGCAGAGCTCCATCACTAAGGTCGTATTTTTCGTGTGAAATGCATCGCGTCGAGATTACTAACGGATTGAATTTTATTTTTAAAAATAACGCATAAATAGTAAACCGAATTGAAAAAAATCATTTTATAAAAAAAATTGCGAAGTGCATCGTGGTTGAAAAAAAAAGTTTAAACCAAAGAATTAACGTATCTCAATATCAACGTAATCTACGTACAAAGTTTCAATTTTCTAATGTGAAAAAAAATCCTGAAGTGCATCGCGTACTGATGGCAGATCGAGATGCAATGCGAACGGAATAGTCAGCATGAAATACAGCGCGTTTGCGAAAAGAAATTGAAATCAAAAAAGTATATATATATATATATATATATATATATATATATATATATATATATATATATATATATATATATATATATATATATATATATATATTTGTTCGACCGCACATACAGACCCAAATCGGTATACTCGACCGACTTTTCAGTCCAAAAGTGACGTTGTCAGTCCCGGCTTCGGGACTGGTAACGTTCGACTATAGAATCGTCATGAGGGGGCTGAGGGTATGCTAGGGGTGCTTTTTCAGCCGGGTCTGAAAAGTCGGTTATACATGTGATTATATACAAAAAGTTTCAGTGTTTGGCCAGTGCGAGGGCGCTTCAGTCGACATTAAGTTGCTGTATATATTTTGTATAGTTAACCAACGCATTGAGTCCCTAAATATGGCAACGCTGTTTCCCATTCATACACCTCAAATACACTATTCGAGGACTTATACGATCCCGGTATGGACAAACGTCGTCATGGGTCTTAGTGAATATTTCGAATAGCTCGTAGATTTGTTATTGGATTCTTTTGATATCAATATGAACTGCAGATTTTCCGGTATAGAAGCTTATACAAACCCGATGAAGACGATAAAGTATGTCGACTATATGAAAAATGGTTAATTTCGAAACTTCAAGACAGAATTTTTTTACAAATCCTGAGTCAACCGTCTGTCGTTTTTACTTGTGCAATTATCGGAATATCATCATATTGATAGACAACAGAAAAATAACAAAAATATTTATTTCTTGAATAATATCAAACTTTTTAATTTCAATATTCAGTAGTCAATAAAAAAACACAATAGAAAAATAACAAAAATATTCATTCAAGAATAATATGAAACTTTCTGACTTCAATATTGAGTTCAAGCTAGCAATAAAATAATAAGAAATAAAAAACAAACAATAGAAAAATAACGAAAATATTTAATTCAAAAATAATTAAAAACTATTGAACTTTATAATTCAGTTTCAGTCGGCAATAAAAAACAAACAACACAATAATAACAAAAATAGTCATTCATGTGGGTACGAATTTCGTCACTTTCTATGGGTGGAGTAGAAAAAGCTTTTATTTAATTTTTGCAATATATGTTTTTTCGGATGGAATCTTGCAACTCAATTTTGTAGCAGATATCTTCAACCGATTGAGCTGAAATTTTGTGTATACATTTAGTTTAGATGACAATACACGGTAAGTTTTTTGACGACATTCCAAATTTAATATGGCAGACCTTCCAAGATAGTGGAATATTTATTTTTTATCCACTCCTACAATTTGGGTATCAAATGAAAGGGCTTGATGAAAGTAACTTGTAAAATAATGCGATGTTATTCTTAATCCAATATGGTGGACCATCCAAGATTTCGAAATAGTTATATTTATTTACTTATTCAATATGGGTATCAAATGGAAGGGCTTGTTGGGCTCAAAAAATAATGTGACGTAATTCTAAAACTAATATGTCGGAAAATCCAAGATGGAGAATTAGTTAGGGGGCGTCCATAAATAACCTGAGACCTTTTTCAGTAGGCAACAAATTTTATAATGTTTAGTGGGTATGAGGTAAGTGAAAATAAAAAATTAATTCAACGCATGAAAATGAGGAATTTCATCTTCACAGATAAGAAAATTGTTCACTTCGTGAGGATATTTAGTCTTCCCGTCGGCTCACTAACACATATACAAATTCTTGCCATAACACCTACTCTTTCAATCCCTTTTATACATTGAAATCATAGCGACTGATCCCGACAATCTGGCAACAGTGCTGGGATCGAAAACGTTGGTCGTATTGACCGGTGCAGTATATGTGGGATTGAAAAGTTGGCGCAATGTATTGGGTCTGAACAGTACTATCAGATATACAACTTTTTTGACTGAAAAAAAAATTTTCCCCTCTCAATGTGCCCAGAGAGTTATATTTTAAAAGAGTCCAATTTTTGCATATGTACTCGTAAAAAACATACGGATCATGTGGGTCTTAGGTCGCCTTAAGAACGTACCGGGACTGGATACGTCTATCCGATAAATATATATATATATATATATATATATATATATATATATATATATATATATATATATATATATATATTTATATAGGGTAAAAGCCGGATACTTGCCTCAGTGGGATACTTTCCCGGTTTTGATTTCACTTTGTTAGAGACATTAGTAGAGTTAGCGCTTTACTATAATCATTGTAAGTGTCCCTCCCGCATGTCACGGTGTCATATTAACCGTGGGTATAGGTGCACGCGTTTTCTCAGAGTGAGGAAAAATCTTCTGCGGCGGAACTTCGACAAGCGTGGAAATTAAATAGGTACCTACGTAATTTCTATTGAATATTTTCATCACTGATTGCGGTTTCAGTCAACTCTTTTTTTCTTTGAATTCTTTAGAGTATAAACAACACTGTTTATTACGAAATAGTGAATAGTTTTTATTTATTTTGCAAATAAAAATGGCAAGTATCCGTATCAAAAAGGATAGTCGCCCTAGTTACTGTTGCGGATAGTCGCTCTAGGAGCAATTATCCGCAACTATACATTATTTAACGAGCAGAGACAGATTTTTTTCTTCAGGTCTTTCTATTTCATTGTGAGTTTAACTTAGATGAAATAAGATAAATACTTAACTATTATATTGATTTATTCTAGGTGAGTAAAATGCTTCGCATGTATATCAGCGAAAATCAGGCGTGGTGCCGCTCCACATAAGTTAGACAGAAGATAGTTAAGCACTATATATATGGGTGCATCAGAACAACAGTGGTTCAAGTCCAAAATTTTGATTTTCTGTTTTATTCTCGATTCAGTACCCCCAAAACGGTTGCTTTTCAGAGCAACAAAGATCCAAGTCCACTCCTCAATAATTGCCTTTGAAATGCCACTAGATTGGTATTGCTGTGAATTAAAAATGAAAATGTTCAGAGCAAAGGTGATTCAAGTCCTATTTTTCCTGTCAGGACACGTATCGCTTCAATTAGTGGATGTGACTATGTGACTAAAAATTCAGTTAATTAACTCAAGATTCAAGTCATCAAATTCAAACGTGGACAAGCATTTTCTTCATTATTTAGAGAAATTGTCTCAAATGTTATGGACTTCATGAAGAGTGCGTTGTAAAGAAATTCACATCTTTAGCAGCGGTAAATCGTGAGCCTCTGTACATGCAACGACGAGCCATAACTTTAGTAAAGAAGAACGAATAATAATAGCTTCTACCTTTTATACCACCTATTTCTCATCAATTTCATAAAAATCTTCCTGTTAAAATTAATACAAGAACTATCTTCCAAGATGGTCAGGATTAGAGTAGGTAATCAGTTGTTGAGTGATGAAGAGTTCAACAACGAATGCCTATTCGACAAATAGATTAGCTAGTTTTTTTAATATTCATGTTAAAATTGTTTTTTGATATATATTTTATTTTACTTACTTGTTTCAGTCTAAAAACATCTGTGCAATCCTAATACACACAAATTTGAATTTGTGACTCTACAATTCAAATTTATTTTCTGTAAAATTGTAAAAGAATGTTTTCAGAGCAAGTAAAATAAATAACATAAAATCTTTTAGCTAAATTCAGTTTTATTCTTGTGACTTGGATTAAACAATGCACGTTAATATGAATTCGTTCAGTGCAACACTGATCTAAGTCCATTTTATTTTCTTAATTGATTGATCAGTTAGGTGTTTTTGTATTTATCATCCATGAAGTATAAGAGAAATAAAATTTAATATATCACCAAAAAGAATCTAATGAATCCAATTTGAAATAAATAACAAGAAATTACCTATAAACACAAACGCAAATATCTTAATTAATCAAAACTTTGTAAAATGGACTTGGACCACTGTTGTTCTGATACACCCATATATATATATATATATATATATATATATATATATATATATATATATATATATATATATATATATATATATATATATATATATATATATATATATATATATATATATATATATATATATATATATATATATATATATATATATATATATATATAACGACTACCAACCAAAAGGATTAAGCAGGAAAAACCAATAGGAGACACTGAAAAATAAAATTATTACAATGTGAAATGTGTCGAATGTAGTTGCTTGAAACTAGTACTACATTCATAAACCATTGCATGATATGTGGAAAGTTAAATACCCTGGCTTCTGATGATTAATTCATGCTGATGCCAAAGTTGATTGACAAATTGTTCTACCTTTAGGATAAATATTAATATTTTATTATAACGACTTATCTAAGTTGAAGTTTGGAGGCTATTTTGGTAATATTTTTTTAATTTTAAGTTTTAGTTTAGAGTGAAGCATGATAATATTTTATAATGTTGATTAGTACTTAATAAAAGATTGTAGTCAATAATAAAGATTGATTGAATAAATATATATTCGTTTTTATTCAAAATAATCATAGTGGGGCGTATATTAATTCATGCTGATGCCAAAGTTGATTGACAAATTGTTCTACCTTTAGGATAAATATTAATATTTTATTATAACGACTTATCTAAGTTAAAGTTTGGAGGCTATTTTGGTAATATTTTTTTAATTTTAAGTTTTAGTTTAGCATGATAATATTTTATAATGTTGATTAGTACTTAATAAAAGATTGTAGTCAATAATAAAGATTGATTGAATGAATATATATTCGTTTTTATTCAAAATAATCATAGTGGGGCGTATATCCTGGCACGCACGAGGCAAGTATCCTCCAACCCATTTTAAAATTTAGGCTACTATCCGCTAGAGTAGGCAACTATCCCTTTTTTGAGATGTCAAATAAAACAGGATTTACTCAAAACTATTATTGATTATGTTCAAATAAATATGCTAGTATAATAGGTCAAAGACCAGTCTTTTGAAATATATTGTGCATTCTTATTAATTACATATTTTCTCATAACAGAGCTCTTTCGAAAATCGTGGTCTAGGAGGTCTGAAACGTATAGAAAAACCACTCCTGCACCTGGCTACTTTCTTTCGATACAATGCAATAGTTATGTATCTTATGTGATAAAGTACGGTTAAAAAACACCCGTGAACATCACTGAGGTCGTGATTTTCACCAGAGTGTCAAGATACGATTCGAACGGAATGAATTACATTGGTACATGGTAAAACCACGCTGTAATTGCAAACCCAAGTAAAATTTAAAAAATAATTCATTTCAGTGAAAAAATCCCGAAGTGCATCGCAGTTGAGGAAAAGAGTTGTTTCGGCAATATTCAAGTTATTTCGACTATACCCTATCACAAGTCTTTCCTGGTCTACCCTACTGCACCTCACACAGTTTGCTTTAGAGTTTATTTTAGTTGAAAATTTCTAGGCGTCATTTGGAAAAACCTTTTTTTAGAGCTAAAATATCTTATCGTTTGATCAGTTTAATAATTTTTTCTTAAGATATTACTTTGAAGTGACAGAAAATATGAAATGAACTTGAGTATTTCTGAAACAGGATAAAGTAAACTATTTCAACAATACATTAATATAATTGTTTTCCTCAGGCGTTAGTAAGTAAATTATTCATCTGTTCATAAACAGCTTTATAGACATAATTAATATATGTATAGATCAAGAAAAAATTAAGTAGGTAAGTTTGCTGATTATATATATATATATATATATATATATATATATATATATATATATATATATATATATATATTTATTCGAATTGTTGTTGCCTGTGATCTATTTTTAATCTCTTGATAATTATTAGTAATAACAGGCTGGTTGAATTTTAAGAAACTCGATTTTATTAAAAAGTTGACGTTTCACTACGACATTCGTAGTTTTTCAAAACTTTTGAAAAAATTGAAATCTCCTTGACATTTATTATATATATATATATATATATATATATATATATATATATATATATATATATATATATATATATATATATATATATATATGGGTATATGAATATATATTAATGATAATCGATCTGACCAGTACTACTCACTTGAGAAGTCAACTGAATAGTACTGATGAGATCCAATTAGGTCGAAACAGCTGTCTATTGTTGTCGAGTTTTAGACACATATAGTTAGCATTTTTGAAAGATTATTTTATGTTAATCTTGGAAAAATTTCGAAATGTCTCCAAAGTTAACTGAGGATCATGTGGTAGGTACTTCATGTGCAAACGGCAATCATAACATTTTCCAAAATAAATGTTGCCTGTACAATTGTTGCACCTGAAAGATAAAAACCACGATAACCTAATTTCAGTCTCAAACTATGTCAACACGAAACTTCTCTGCAGTATACTGGATCAACTTGGCTATATCATCATTATCAAGCTCGTAGCCAAATGATTTGCAAAGTCCTGACGGTCACGTACTGAAAACTAATAGGAAGTAGGAGGTAGTGTACACGTTAAACTTCGACAAACATAGCAAGGCAAGAGGATCAATATATCAAAATTACTGGAGTCCACTCCCATCACCACAGACTCAGACTTGCACAAATAAGCTTTATTTTACTGGACAAGGATTTGGACATGAAGCCTCCAATTAATTCAAAT
Organism: Cynegetis impunctata; assembly: GCA_030704885.1. NCBI lineage: Eukaryota > Metazoa > Arthropoda > Insecta > Coleoptera > Coccinellidae > Cynegetis > Cynegetis impunctata. The sequence goes on from JARQZK010003000.1 coordinate 122,601, forward strand.
CGAACAAGATAAACCTGAAACCGAAGATTAGCACATTTATTATCAGCAATTTGTGATACTCGAAGGCAAACTGCAGAATTGTTTTTTCTAATTAATTTATTTCGGGATCGAAGAATTGAATGTCTAAATAGAAATAACAATAGAAATGAACGAATTGAAAATAGTTATTTCAAAAAATTACTTGAATTGGTTGAAGATATAGTTCAAATGGTACATTCTGGAAGATTATAATTCTCGAATAATTTTCTTTGTATTTTGTTTCCGAATAAGAAATGTTTCCCAAATAATCGGTTTTTAACTTCTATTTGATTCAAAATTTCATTATTCAAATATTATGTCTCTTTTAAAATAAAATATAAATCATTTCCATCTATGAAAAATTGATTTCCATCCATCAAATTTTTTTCTAAAAAAATTCGTTTCAAATTAATATATCACAAAAAAGAGTACGTTTTCAACTATAGAAGAAATAAGGTAATAAACGAGAGAAAATGTATAGCTCAGCATCAACATTTACACATCAAGTAAATATTGAATATACTTATATATATATATATATATATATATATATATATATATATATATATAAATATATATATATATATATATATATATATATATATATATATATATATATATATATATATATATATATATATATATATATATATATATATATATATATATATATATATATATATATATATCTATATATATATATATAATATATATATATATATATATATATATATTATATATATATATATATATATATATATATATATATATCTATATATATATATATATTATATATATATATATATATATATATATATATATATATATATATATATATATATTATATATATATATATATATATATATATATATATATATATATATATAAATATCTTTTTGAAGCAATTATTTGTTCCGAAGATTAATGTCAGAAATAACTGTGATTACCCTTGAAAAATCATTATTGCAGAGAAAAGAACTAAAATAAAATTTTTTCAAAATATATTCAGCATAAAATTTTTGAATTGATTTCATTGAAGGAACGATTAATACATTCGGCTAAATAGAAACGAACAGTTTATTTGAAAATATACTGTGTTTTTCTGAACAATTATTCTCTCAGATAAGAGTTAACCTTCGAGAGTGGAGAAAACTAAAATGATTAAGAACAATTCTATAAATTAGATGATTTTGAATTCAATTTTATTGAATTCAATTTTATTTAGTTAGTTCTCTTATAATGATGATTAATATATTTATATGCTAAAACCTTAATCAATTGTACGTAATTATTTATTCATTAATTAGTACGCATATGTGTAGAGAAAAGCCGTTAGTTTTAATGAATAATGAAATTGTACAGGTTCACAATTTATTAATTTGTATATATATATATATATATATATATATATATATATATATATATATATATAAACCTGAATATGTGTACATATATTTGTTTTATTTTCACCCGTGCAGTATTTTCACTCATTCATATTTTTAGAAATAACTTGCGATTTAAGTTTGAAAAATTAATGCTTTAATGCGTTGAAGTTTTTCCACGAAACTGATGACTTTTCAAATTTTTTTAATGAAGAAATAACTTTGGAATTCATGAAATTTTGAAAACGGACGAAACGACCATTTATTGATGAAAGTTTAGTTTTTCAAACTTTTAAAAATTAATGAGAAAGCATATTAGTATATAGTATATATATATATATATATATATATATATATATATATATATATATATATATATATATATATATATATATATATATATATATATATGTTTAATCGTAGGGATTCACGGATGGCAGAATATGAAGTGATGGTCCGGGGATACATCCGTTGATTTATTGAACTGGTATTAGGAACTGGCAGACGTTTCGCCAAGGTCTCACTTGACATTTTAATGCTTCCTTACTACTCTAAGTTTAACAGCAAACTTCGTGTAGTGAGCAAGCATCGAAAATGCTAAGTGAAACGTCTGGCAGTTCCTAACACCAGTTCAATAAATCAACGGATGTATATATATATATATATATATATATATATATATATATATATATATATATATATATATATATATATATATATTTTTTTTTTTGAAGCATATTTGCATTTGAATAATGATCACAATGACGTGGTAATACAAAGGAATTACTCCAACATCACGCTTATTTTCTCGTCATTCTTGAGGGGTAGCATTTGCCAATCATGTACCTAGCGATTGTTGCAGCTAACAATAGTGATAGCTTAGGTATATTAATTTCTATGGAGATAAACGATACATTCAGCTATATATACTTATATATATATATATATATATATATATATATATATATATATATATATATATATATATATATATATATATATATATATATATTGTAACGTTATGAAATACCGTCCACTGGCTAAACCAAATTCTAGCCGAGATCAGTCAGCAAAGAAGACTCTATGATTTCTAGCGTCACTTAAAATAGTAGGAGGGATAAATTGTCAAAGCCGATAACGCTAACTAAACCATCTTTCTTTTCAACTAGAGAATTCGAGTTAACACGTCGTAAGAATTATAATAAATTCTAACTTTATAGTAATCCCGAAGTTGATAAATTTTTGCTAAATATCTTTGCTCTAGGAAGCGGTAAGTGTTTCTTTATATTGATTAATGACATTGATTAAATAATTTCGATCATATTGTCTGAATCCAAAAACGTCAGGAGGCTGAATACATACAGATCAGTATACTGACAAGAATAAAATTTAACTTTATTCATTAACTTATTCAATTCTTTTATATTTCGTTTGTGATCTTTGAAACAAATTTTTCAAATAACTTAAATAGAGATTTTAGTAAAGCTACTTCGTTTCATTGTCTCATATGAATAAATCAGGTAAAGTGTAACCGAATTTCCCTAAACATTTGAAATAGTCGGAGCATTTAATTTTTGTAAAATATCCAAAATTCAATTTTATTGTTTAATTAGGAAGTTTACGTTACAATATATACTAACTGACCCGGCAAACGTTGTTCTGCCATATAAATTATTTATATCTATCTATCTAACTATATAACTACTTTTATAGGGACATTTATTCTTCGCCAAGCTTTCGAATTTAATTCAATTCTTCATCAGGGCTTCTGAAAAAACAATACAAATTATTTTATTCTGATTCAGTTTCTTAATGATGGACTTACTGGATTCGTGGTTTAAATTGAAGAACTTTACATATTTCTCACCATCAGGTATAATAAAAAAAATGACAAATTCGTGGTTTCTCATCGCTTCGCTAATAATTTTATGAGTATTATCGTAACAAGTATTTTCAGTGTTTTCTTCCTTAAATGTGACAAAAATCTCTGAAAATTAAGCAAATGTAATCTGGCAGAAGTATAGTTCATTGCAGCAGAGGAAATCAAGATGAATTTATTCTGCTTGCAAGCAGATGTCTTTTATTTTCGTTAGTAATTGATATGATACTATGTTTTCGGTTATTATTCAATGATGACGCTGCAGTCTTCAAAATTATCACTATGATACTATGAGATATTTGACACATCACTCACTCAAATGAAAACTAAGAATACCGAAACAGCTTTATGTAGGGGAGACCGGGCACAAAAGTAACATTTTGTACTTTTGCCTTGGTTGCTCGTTAGGTGTTATTATTTCGGTGCAATTGATATAGCCATACATAAATTCCGTTTATGTTCTATACATTAGCATCTTAAATTACCTTATAATTGTGTATTTTGAATGAATCACAGAAACTTTAAAAAAATTTGTCATTTGTTACTTTCGACCACGTTGGCGGGCCGAAAGTAACACGTTGTGGGTCGAAAGTAACAGGGCAAAGGGGTTTGTAATGAATATGATATTACATATTTAATCAAACAAATATTTATTGGAAAATTCAGTGTCAGTCTTCTCTATTCAGACTCGCAATTATGGCACGCATAATTCATTGACGCATTCCGTACCTATGAGACCACATTTTGCATTCGAAACAATGTAAACTTTGCTCATTCAGTCGACTAAAATTTTCTAAACAAACGAAGTAGAAGCAATCTTCGTCGTTTCCTGCTCTACAACTGCGCTAGTATTTCTAGCTTAAATTTTTGTTATATATCTATGCAATGTAACATGGCAGACATTCAATTTTTTTATGCCATGCTCTAATTTTTTCACTATCATTAAAATGCTCTTCAGGCGCTTTTCGATAGACTTCCATGTTAGTTGTTATTCGTGCGGTGGTTATTATACGTTGTCGCGGAATTAAACACACACACATGAAAAGTTTACTTAGAGTAAATCAATACGGGGACAAAAGTAACATGTTACTTATGTACCCATAGGGCTGCGTTACTTTTGTACCCTACAGCATTTTTTTTAGAACATGAAAGATAACTTTGAAACGGAACATGCTAGACAAAAACGGATCTAAGCACTGTAAAATCACTCTAATCGGGTATCAATATGCAAATATTCAGATGAATATTATCCCTTTAATACTACATAAACATCAAATAATTAAACGTCAAAAAATTTACTTTCGATTTGTGAAATCACGTAGCGTCGTCTCACACGATTTAACAGTGCGTGGCGCGAGCGACGATTGAATGCAACTGAAGGTGACGCCACTGGCTATCACCTGACAGCAGCTAAGTGGTGTTTTGACAATTCTTTAAACCTACAGAGCATTTGTTACTTTTGACCCGCCGTTACTTTTGTACCCGGTCTCCCTTAATTCTTATGCTGTGATGATTTGTCCATCGGCATTTTTGTCTACTATGGTGAATAATGATGATGCCAGGACAATTTTTATAATTATCAAATGACTATCTCAGTTCAAATTCGTGATCAGCCATTGACCATCGAATATTTTGATGGATAGCGATAGTCGAAATGGGACCAGAATCCGTTCGATGACTCAGTTAGAAAGAAACTTACAAATTGAATACAGTTTCTTCGAAATCTTGTGTATTCATCCTCCCATTCTATTGTGAAATGAATAGTTCATTTCCTCTCCATTTGAACCGTCTATGCAAATACTCATATTCCATTTTCCTCTAACGTCGGCAATTGTTTCGGAACATGTTTCGTGTGAATAGTTGTATAAATTTCCCCTGAACATGTCCGTATCCCCGTATATTTCATCTATCTAATAGTTATAGCATAGTCATGTATATTAATGAGCAGAACTGTACCGGCAAATCTTATTGCTGGCAGTAAGCCGATAGCAAGGGACCGCACCCGTGAGCGCCGCCATCTTTATTCCCCCGGACCGGCTTCTTCCGTCCTTCTCTAGCCTCCTTGGGGGAGTCCGCGCCGCTCCTCGTCACTCATTGACCCTTCCTTTCAAGAGAGTCGATATTCTGCAGAGCCACAACGTAAGAATCCGACCAAAGAATCTCCGGACTTGAACTCCGTGTCTTGCGAAATTCGTCCTTTTGACTGCTGTACGTAAGGTTCACACTGGGCTACCAGTAGGTTTTCTTGTGTTGAGCAGATTGAAGAGAATATAAAGCTGTACGTCTGGAATTGCCAGGAGTGCTGAAATATATTGAAAGGTTTCTGAAATTTCACATTGTTATATATCCTGTCTAGGTAGAATCATATACCTATAGGTAGGTTTATTATTTTCATTAATAGGTACTATATTTTAGTATTATTTATCAAAGCGTATTACATGTTCTGCTGCGGATTAAGATTAGACTAGTTACTTGAATATAATTGGATAATAGTAATGAACTTGAGTATGTATAATTATATTTATATATATATATATATATATATATATATATATATATATATATATATATATATTTATATATATATACATATATATATATATATATATATATATATATATATATATATATGTATATATATATATATATATATATATATACATATATATATATATATATATATATATATATATATATATATATATATATATATATATATATATATATATATATATATATATATATATATATATATATATATATATATATATATATATATATATATATATATAAATATATATATATATATATATCTGAATTATTTCTGCCTGTAATGCATTGTTATTTTCAGCAATAACAGGCCACTTGAGTTAGAAACCCGACTTTATTTAAAAGTTAACATTTCCTCAAGAAATTCGTGACTTACTCAAAACTTCTGAAGGATTTGATCAATTTGGCCTTCATGAATAGGAAATTTTGCGTCTGTGGCCGTTTTCATTTAGGTACTAATTAAGTGCTATTTTGTCCAATATCAGCAGTCAGATCTGCTTATATTATATGGTGAGGGAAACCACAGAAACGCTTATCCACATAATAAACAAAATAGGGTCTTAATTATCTGATTGAAGGACGAATTTATGGAATTTTCAACGACCTATATTTTATTGAATTTCTTTGAGGATGTTGCCTTTTTGAGGTATTAATCATGAGTCTTTAAAAAGACAACAAGTAATTTCGGCTATGAATTCATGGTTCTGAAGCTGCGGACTGTGTTGAAAAAATTAAATCTGCATTTGAAGTTAGTCTTCTAGAGTAAGGAGTGGTAAGTTAAGTGGATGATATCGAAGAATTTGGGTTGCTTGTGCTTGAGTTTGATAGATTATTTGTTGTGTTTTGATTTATGTTATTTGTTATATAAATTGAATATATTGTTCTTATACGTTTTATAATAGTTCCTTCATCATTTATAACCTTATAGAAATTTCTTTGAATAGATATGCAACATTTCTCAAATTTCTTGACATTTCTTTTCTGTTTCTGAAATTTTGGTATAATTAAGGTTGAAATTATGATTCTCATCATCAGTATGTTTGATTAGTGTAGTTTGCGTTTCTATATATTTTTATGCTTTTAATATTTCCCCTAAATTTCGAGAAGTTTCTCCGATATATTTTTCATCGCAATCTTCGCAATGCATGAGTTATATGAGATTGTCTGAAATGGTGTGTTTCACTTTTTAGTTTAGAATAGATTTGCTTTATTTGATTTTGCGTATTGTGGTCTACTTTGATATATTGTGGGTTCAAAATTTGTTAATTTTATCAGTTAATTGTGGAATGTCAGAAGAATATATTTTCTATTATAATTTTGGTTGTCTGGGTTTCCTAATGTGTTATTAAGTTTATGTATTCCACTTGTGATCTTCTGTATAATTTGTATGGGGAATTTATTTTGTGTTAGTAATGCATGGGCATCTTGTCATGTTTCACGTGATATTAATGATCATGTATGTGTGACGGTGAACTTAGTTCAAGGGTTTAAGCGATTTGTCAATATATCTATTGTGAAAAATGATATTTATTCGTGAAATTTAATGGTCTTTGTTTTTTTCACAAAGAATATTGAATTTCAATAGTAACCATCATTTTTGATGATTGAATGTTTCGTAACTGAATTCATGTCTTTTTGATGACAGCAAAATTACTGTGAATTTCATAAACTTCCAGAAACTGAGAAGTCAACAATCACACAACTATGTTTTATATTTTTGCGGCTATGGTCGTCTTTAGTGACTGAGTACATACTTTTCAGTTTAATCTCAGTAGTCAGGCCTGTAGGTATTAGATGATTAGTTAAGGAAACTAACGAACCCTTACCTATGTAATGTACAAAACAGGTTCTTAATTATCTGATGTAAGGATTTGTCTTAAAAAATATACCTATTACTTGAAATTTCGACAATAATCAATACACACACCTTTACCAGAAAAAATTATTGTTATGGAAGTGATTGATGGTTAGTTTCAGGTTCTGAAGATGTGAATGATGTTGAATTATTATATGAAAACCTTAGTTGATTTAATGTATTTTGATTGATTGTCTGTTAAAAAAATTGAGTTTGCTAGGTGAATTGTTTCATTTTGAATAATGCTTGTTAGGCAAATTGAACCTGTATATATTTTAAATAAATATCAGATATTAGTTCTATCGTTTATGGCTTGGGTAAATTTTTACAAATAGTTCTAAAGTTGAAATTGTGATTTTCATTCTTAGGTATATGTTTGATTATTAATTTGTTTGTTTCTCCTGTTGAATTGTATTGTTCATTAATTAATTTCATTTTTTGTGCTTTTTCATATGAGTTAATAATTCTATTTGAGAAATTTTTGTAAATCTTCTGATGTTTGTGTGGTGATAAAATAAGTTTTAGTGCCTACTCTATATGTATCAAATACTTCAACTTTTATTTTCTAAAAAGTATTAGTCACTCTTGAAATTTTATGCTTTCTTGTAAAAAATTCTCTTCTCTATGTTATTTTCTGCTAATATCATTGTTTCTATGTATAACAGTAATAGCAAGAAAGTTTAATGATTTATGTATATTTTTTCTTGATTAAACTGTAATTTTTCATTGAAATTATTTGAATATTTGTTGAATTTGATGAAAGCGATCTCCAAAAGTAAGTATTGAGAAATCATCAACATATTTTCCGATTGTCAATTTCATTCATATTTTTGACATATGTTTGTTATAATTGCATAAGCGTTTCGAAGTATTTACAACATCTTCGTCAAATTCTGATTAAACAATGTTTTCACAAATATAAGTGAAATTGTAATTAACATTGTCTGATTGAAAATATAAATTTTCACCTAGTATCTTCTCCATCTGTACACACACACACACACTCACACACATATATAGATATATATATATATATAATGAAGTGAACTAGGACATTTATTTGAAACTAATCAAACAAACCTCCTAGCGGAGCTGGTTATACGAAACATCGAAATGCCTCCATATACCTTAGGATGGTGTATGTTAGAAACATTAAGTTGTTTATCACAATCGATGGAAATGATAGACAGTCTGTTTCGCCCTTATTTGGGGCTCATCAGTATCATCTATCCATCGAAAGTGATAACCAACCAAATATTTCTAACGGCGTTATATTTTCCTTCCAGTGACTATATGGCATATAAATATGACACAGCGCCACCAGTCGGAAACAAATGAACCACATCCCACAGATAGAAGAAAACATTTCGGCAACGAGAACTCGTACGTCCTGACACCCGAAGGTGGTTACTATAATCGCTAAGCAAGAGTAAAGTTGATACATCCATTCTATGTAATTCAACAATTACACGCCGCAAGTAACAAGCGCTCCAAATTTTATCCCTTTTACAGGTAGCAATTGAATAGAAAACAGAAATCTTCGTGTTAACGATACACGTTCGTGGCAATAAAATGAAGTGAACTAGGACATTTATTTGAAACTAATCAAACAAACCTCCTAGCGGAGCTGGTATAACGAGTTCACGAAACATCGAAATGCCTCCATATACCTTAGGATGGTGTATGTTAGAAACATTAAGTTGTTTATCACAATCGATGGAAATGATAGACAGTCTGTGTCGCCCTTATTTGGGGCTCATCAGTATCATCTATCCATCGAAAGTGATAACCAACCAAATATTTCTAACGGCGTTAAATGAACCACATCCCACAGATAGAAGAAAACATTTCGGCAACGAGAACTCGTACGTCCTGACACCCGAAGGTGGTTACTATATTCGCTAAGCAAGAGTAAAGTTGATACATCCATTCGATGTAATTCAACAATTACACGCCGCAAGTAACAAGCGCTCCAAATTTTATCCCTTTTTTATTGATTTGTTTCCGACTGGTGGCGCTGTGTCATATTTATATGCCATATAGTCACTGGAAGGAAAATATAACGCCGTTAGAAATATTTGGTTGGTTATCACTTTCGATGGATAGATGATACTGATGAGCCCCAAATAAGGGCGAAACAGACTGTCTATCATTTCCATTGATTGTGATAAACAACTTAATGTTTCTAACATACACCATCCTAAGGTATATGGAGGCATTTCGATGTTTCGTGAACTCGTATAACCAGATCCGCTAGGAGGTTTGTTTGATTAGTTTCAAATAAATGTCCTAGTTCACTTCATTTTATTGCCACGAACGTGTATCGTTAACACGAAGAATTCTGTTTTCTATATATATATATATATATATATTTATATACTATATACTAAAATTAAGACAAAGCATAAGATATACAAAATAATTGAGGTAATGCTGAACATGTTTTAACTGAAAACTCGAGTGTTGGATATAGGTAACAAGAGAGAAAAATTGATTATCAGAATTTTATTTTAACTTTGACTACTCAAATATTTAAGGAAATTCGATTTATATCAAGGCAATACACAGTGACCATTTCATAAATTTTATTTTCAAGAAGTATAAAATTTATATCAACTTACAAACGAGAGTAGAAATTAAAACTGTGGATTATTGAAATGGAAACTACCTATTCAATAAATTGGAAGATGTAAATACGACCAGTAGATATTCTGTAAATATTTGTGTATTTAAAGTTAAAATATTTTTGAATAAACGATATACAAAAGTAACAAACCGTATGATAGGCATTAATCTAGAATCTAATCTAGACAATTGCAAGATTTTATTGTGAATCCAAGGGTGATGTGATGCGATAATGAATCCATCTTAATTTCGATTAGAGGTGCTGGCTTTGGCTCAGGTACGACAATTCAGTTATCAAGACATCCCATTTCCCAATACAGATTAACTTATTAGGATTTCCACCGACCCGCCTTCGGAGACCACGTGATATTAATGAGCCTGGGGTAGAAATGTGATTGCGTCTGCTAGCGACTACGGATAGATTTTGCGACAATTTGGAAAAAATTTAATCGAATTTAATCGATTCATGATGATCAACTCCCAGATAGTTATTTCATTATGCGAAGTGACTATACGCTCTTCACTGACTCAGAGGCTCTATGTTCGGAATATGAAGATTACATAAATACTAGTTTATTGAAATTTGAGGTGCATTTAGTGGAATATATTAAACAATAGTTATTAAAAATTCACTAGAACTAAGTTTCAAGAACAAATGGATATCGTGGAAACTCTACACGCTATTTTATACAATTGATTTTACAAATTGTTACGTGAAAAAAAAATTTTGCACTCCTTTTACTATATATACATATATATGTTTGAGATTAGTCATATATATATATATATTATATATATAAATATATATATATATATATATATATATATATATATATATATATATATATATATATATATATATATATATATATATATATATATATATATATATATATATATATATATATATATATTTTTATTTATATATATATATATATATATTTTTATTTATATATATATATATATTTATTTATTTATATTTATATATATATATATATATATATATACATATATATAATATATATATATATATATATATATATATATATACATATATATATATATATATATATATATATATATATATATATATATATATACATATATATATATATGTAATATATATATATATATATATATATATATATATATATATATATATATATATATATATATATATATATATATATATATATATATATATATATATATATATATATATATATATATATATATATATATATGTTTATATACCGGATGTAAACGAGTCATAGGCCACCCCAATAATTTTTTAACGGGTTCTTCGATTTTATTGAAATTTGGGAGGATTATCTCAGACCTAATTTTGAATTTTTTGACATCAGAAATCAATATGGTTGACTTACGGTATCGTTAACAAGTTCGGTCCCAGGAGCAAAGAGTATTAATGAAAATAAGACTATTAATAATGACTTCGTTATTTAGGAATTGAGAAAACTGATGCGTGAATAATTTTGAAGAAATCTGAAGGATTTGTTCAATATACAGGGTGGCCCATGTATGTTTCTATTTAAAAAACTGAGTTTTGGTTCGAAAAAGAGTTTAATCGTTAACAAACTTCACGAAAATGAAATTGTAAAAAAATTATGATGTGATGGGCGATATTTTGAGTCAATTATCTATGATTCAGGCGACGCCGCAGCCATCTACGATAAAAAAAAACAAAATTGAAACAGTGCCAGAAGTGACATTAGACACATGGAATGTATGTATTTGAAGCTTCAGTATCAAAATATTTAAAAATATATAGAATTTTCCATTTAAATTTCAAATATTCATATCGTTTTCAGTGAAACCGGGAGTCAGCCATATTGATTTCGTATGTCAAAAAATTTGAATTTTATATCTGAGATAAACGACGTTCATAAAAAGGTTATCAGGGTGGCCCATCAATCACTTGTTTCATCAATCACTTGTTTACACACATATATATATATATATATATATATATATATATATATATATATATATATATATATATATATATATATATATATATATAGGTATATATATATATATATATATGTATGTATATAGACATATATATATATATATATATATATATTTGAAATTTTGTTTATTTTATTACCTGGTCATTTATGTTATAGAAATTTGTCTCAAGATTTGGTTCTTCAAGGTTTGCAAGATAATTTGAACCAATTGTATGACACTTTTCAAAAACGTTTTAAGGGCAGAACTCTCATCTTCAGTATCTTAGTACAAACAATAAAATAAAAAACATCTAAAGTATAAGAACAATATTATCGTCAAACAATTACAATATATACTTCAAAATATATATTGTAGTATATATTGTAATTGTATGTCAATTTGGTTTTAATACTCAATTCATTTTATTGTTCATTTTAAGATACTGAAGGATAGAGGACTGCACATATAGTAAAGAATTCTTCAACTCAAAATTTAACATCAATTAAATAAAATTGCATTGGTCTATGAATGAATCAATAATCAAAACATATTGAAAAAGATTACAAGAACGCTAAAATACTATAGAATTCTAATATTTACGTTTGTTATGAACTACATTATGAGTGATTATAATAAATTTCAGTTGACTCAATAAACGGAAGTATTGAGGATTCCATCAAATTCAGAAGTTTAGTACCATTTAATACTTGAATTACACTGAACCAAAAAATGTATCTAAAACAATAAAAAAATTCATTGGGACAATTAATTTGTACGTTAATTTTGGTCCCATTAACGCATTCATTGAGCCAACAAAACTATATTTGTTGAGCCAAACATCTGCAGAATGATAATACCAATAATTGAAACAATTAATACATGTTCATGAGTTCAAAAATGATGAACATTGGAACAATGAACGATTTGTTTGGTGTAATGAATTTTCGATTGTTGAGCAAATTAATACTTTCATTGTTAAATAAATACTATTCGTTCAAACAATTAATGCAATTTTAGGTTCAATAAAAATATTTAATTGAACCAATAAATCGCTTTTTTGTCAGTATGAATTATGTTGTTTGTACTAAAGAACAGTTATCATTGATATTAAAATTTATTGATTGAGAGAATTAAATGTCATCGTTGGTACAATAACTATGTGTATATATATATATATATATATATATATATATATATATATATATATATATATATATATATATATATATATATATATATATATATATATATATATATATATATATATATATATATATATATATATATATATATATATATATATATATATATATATATATACATAACATATACATATACAAGTATTGAACTTTCATCTCATAACAATATATTTCCATTCTTCAACTTAGAGATGCAGGATTAAAAAGAATCACTTTTTCCGTATAAATCTATTGAATATCTAAAAATAACAAAAATACAATATCGCTTTCATGGAATCTCATACTTAGTAGATGATTTGAAAATATTATACATCAATTCAAATTATACATTAATTCTAACATAGCAAAAAGCGAACAAAATAACTTAACAATACTTCAATCAGTCTTGATTGTCTTATTCAATGATCTATTCTCTCAAAATATGAAATTTGGGAGAAACAATGTCACATTTCATATCATAGAAAAAACATTCCAGGAAATTATAAAATATTTTAGCTTCTAAAGGAAAGTCTAAGTCAAATAAGTATATTATTTTGAAACATATATCTACAGCACGTAAGAAACTAGTGAACATAAACCTGATATCGAAATATACAGTTATTTCAGATATATTAAGGGGATCGTCTCCTATGCAGCAAATAAAAGGTTGTAAAGGCTTGCCAGAATTTTTAAGGAACTGAATGTGAGTGTCCACCTCCTGTACAGATTTTCCCTTATGGTGAACTAGATGGCTTTTTTGCTAAGAGTATCCTTCTTCGAAATCTGATTCGTGGGAACAAAATATCCATGTAGTGCTCACGGGAGGGCTGCGTCTTTTGCATCTGAAAAATATAAATTCACTGAATATGCGAAATAATATATATATATATATATATATATATATATATATATATATATATATATATATATATATGTATATGTATATGTGTATGTGTATGTGTATGTGTATGTGTATGTGTATGTGTATGTGTATGTGTATGTGTATGTTTATGTGTATGTGTGTGTGTATGTGTATGTGTGTGTGTATGTGTATGTTGTGTATGTGTATGTGTATGTGTATGTATATATATATATATATATATGTATATATATATATATATATATATATATATATATATATATATATATATATATATATATATATATGTATATATATATATATATATATATATATATATATATATATATATATATATATATATATATATATATATATATATATATATATATATATATTATATTTCGAAATAAATTCAAGATTTATATGGTTGATTCATTATAGATATGGGGTTGCTAGCTTTCAACACTTGAACTTACGTATGAAAAACGTATAGCTTCACAGTTGATTTTATTTACTTTCTTCACTATCTGGGATGTCAACCAACTTTTTCAAAATGCCCAAAAGGAATTTATCCTTTAGATTTTTTCCCATTGTCAAAAATTCTAAGACTGTCACGATATTGAGGCCATTTCACCAAAAGTCCGTCTCTTTCGAATAATATTTGAAAGTCCATGTCGATCTGCAAAAAGTATTAGGCCAAAACTTCTAAATAACAAAACAGTTTAGTAAAACCTACTAAACAGTACCCTGAAAGATTTTTGTAAAATGGCCATTCTTCTAAAATCGTCATAGTGGACTTTAATTCTTTAAATGTCTGCATCTTCTTCTGCTTCTAGAATTGAGTAAATTCAAGTATATAATTAAAATTGGATTGGAAATAACGTTCACCAACACTCACCAAAACTTTTCGTTTCTTTTTTTCTTTTCTCGGTAAGTTATCCGACATAGTTATTTTTAAGGAAGACTTGAGATTATAATATTCATTGTAAATTCTTCCTCTCTTGCTGACCCTATAATATTCCTATAACAAATAGAAAAACAGCATTTGAAGAAATATTCGTTATAAAATTTTTCACTTACCTACTTATTGAACACACAATTTCTTTGATGTAAAACTAGAAAACAACAATAAACCATAAAGTCTTTCCTCAATAACACGTGAAACTAAAATGTGTTAATAATCGGAAAAAATAACCGTTAGAGCGCAATTGTAGGTTCATTGAAACAACAAACATTTGTTTGGTGGAACTACAGCGTTATTTGTGTCATCAACATTTTTCGCACAATAACTCTTTCATTAATTTGACAATCATATTTTGAAAATTCATAAATTAAACATTGAATATAACACTGGCTTTATTCAAGCAACGAAGAACTATTTATTGTCACAATAACCTATTAATTGGGACAATTACGCTATATTCAATATTAATATGGTTGAAGGAACGACATTATTCCAGAAACTCACACAAACAATTTTCAAAGAAGTTAAATATTCAATGAAAATGAATAAGTCTCCTGTGCACCCCGAATTAAAGTTGCTTGACGACCGTCCTGTACTGATTAGATTTACTACGAATAATAGCCTAGTACGAATAACATGTAGCGACTTGACCACATGGGGATGACGACTCAATCGTCTGATGGAAAACTATTAAACTACTGAGATTCCTCAACTCAAAATCTATGAAAATATTACTGAACTTTTAAATATCCATATTATATTTTTTAGTCCTATTTTCGCATAAAATACACACTGTATTTTACTTTATATTGCAGTGTATCGAAGGAAAGCAGATGCGGGAATAGTTTTTTCATCCGTTTGACCACGTCTTTCCAGAAATTGTTCATGATCTGAAACCGCGCGGGGACTATTCCATTCAAATCGCATCCCGACCTGCATCTCATATATATATATATATGTATATATATATATATATATATATATATATATATATATATATATTTCTCGGTACATATTGGCATCTCCATCGGCTCCCATCGAGTCAAATGAGTTGAAATTTGGATTGTTTTCGTTGCCGAACGAAAATATCAAAATCAGTACACGATGCACTTCGCGAATTTTTTTTCCAGTATATGGTTAAAATTTGTTATGTGGATTGAGTTGATGTTGAGGTACGTTCCTTTAATGGTTTCAACTTTTTTATTCATCCACGATGCACACGAAATTTTTTTTTCATGAAATATAATTTCTTCTCTCCAATTCGGTGTGCTATTCAAGAGTGATTTTTCTAAATATAATTCCATCCGTTAGAATCACATCTGGATGCGATTCAACACGACCTTAGTGATGGAGCTCTGCTACTCAAGAGTTTTTTTTCGTACACCAGGCGGGTGTGTGCCTGGTGGATAGGAAATGTACGTTGTACCGATTAATAATATATTAAGGCTGTAAATTTCGACATTCATAAATATATATATATATATATATATATATATATATATATATATATATATATATATATTTGAATATTTATTATAATCATAACAATTCATCATCATAGATCCGTTAAAAATGTTCCAAATCTACGGAATAATTGAGTTAATGAACACATTTATTGTCTCAAAGATTATTTTACTATGAAAATCAATAACTTCGTTTATTGTTTTCATTATTTTTATACATTTAAGTTGCTACGGAATTCAATAAACTTGATTCATTACAAGAATGAAAAAATTCATTGAATAGGTGAAAAATTAATTGAATCAATGAAATTCTCCTTCTGAATTAAAGAAACAGATTTAATTGAATCAACTAAAGGCATTTCATTGGTTCAACAATATTTGTTATTGAAACAATAAATGCCTTCATTCACTGCATTAACGCCGTTATTGGTTCAATTAAAAAAGGGCAACAATCGCCGTTAATTGATTTTATGAACAAAATTTTTTTCAGTGTACCTATATATATATAAATATATAAATATATATATATATATATATATATATATATATATATATATATATATATATATATATATATATATATATCAATTCAACACCAGCTACCTTCATTAATTGTTTATTGTATCACATATAATTCAAAAGAATATATTTTGCTTGCTATATATTAACATTCTTTTCCCCACGAAGCACTCAAACTTCATGAAAATTTCCCTGATCCAGAAACTCATTGCTATCTCTTGACAACCATTGGAATACGCCGAAATTTAATTAACAGAAAGCTAGCAGACAATTAATAAGTAGTATACGTGTACAGATGGACTGACACCGGCCAGATTTGCAGCGGCAACCCGAATAAGTGATATGCCAGCCCCTCGAATTCCTCTGTGACACCTTGAACCCCTTGCGGGGACGTACTACCTTTCCAGATTCTGTCAATTTGCAATTTCTCTTTAGAAGGGGAAGATGGAATTTGTTCGGTATTCAAAGAAAAGGGCAAGGCTTGTCTGCCACAAGGAAAAATCAATATGGATTGTACACATCTTGAGGGGTTTTGCAAATATTCGGTGTTATATATGAGAAAACTATGGATTTTAGTTCTTGGAATAATGAACACGTGGAAATTCTTGAGACAAAAAAGGCATTATTTTCTTATACCTCAACTTGAAGATTCCAATATGTGAAAAATGCTAACTACTTGATCTATGCGCGTCATTAGAATGCTTATTCTATTGTAGGAGTGAAAAAGTTTTCATTTTAGGTGAAAATCAATAAAGAATTCGTATGATATGCATCGATCACGATGTCAGCATTGTTTAGTTCCTTGGAATCTGCAGGTTGACTCTAGTATTGGCTGACTTCTTATGCATAAGATTTTGTATGAATAAACAGAAATAAAAATACTTTTCGTCAATTTCCACAGAATATATTTGAAATATAGGTACAACCGGTTTCGACAATCACATCATTGTCAAGAAAATATAGACATATCAGGTAAAACTATTTATATCTATCCCTTAAAGAGAGGAGAGGAGTTGGGGCCTAATTGGTTATTTACAGTTTGGAATTCTGGGTTTTTTCTAAGCTTGTTAATTTCCAAATATTCCAATAGATTCAATGTGGTTCCTTTATTGCAAATATGTAGAATTTTTAGATCTTTTATTGTGATTTTATGCCTTGTAGTTTTAATATGTTCAAAAATCACAGATTTATAGAAATATGTTCTTCAAAACGAGATTCAAAATTTCGCCCGGTTTGTCCAACATACGCCGTTGAGAATTCACCACATTCAATTCTATAAACCCCGAATTTTTATATTTTCTGTTTGGCATTAAATAAAAATTTGCTAAAGTTCAACCCACTTGAAAAGGATGTTGTTATATTAAATTTTGAAAAGCAGTTGCAAACATTATTTGATAATTGGCCACTATAACTTATATCAGCATATCTTTTTTCTGGGTTTTTCATTATGGAGTATAGTAACCGGGGAGCGTTAACACATTGCTTACTACGGTACAGTTGAGCCTTATGCTGTGTCAGGGTGAGTAATGTAATATTAATATGCCATTTTTGATATTTCATTTCCTACTGCTATACAGCGAAGCGCTCAGCTGTAACGCAGTAGAAAATTCTCTAGTCTCAACTGCATTTTGAGCTGACACACGCAAGTGTTTTGCCCTTATTGGTTATTGGCGCGTGGCTGTCACTTGTTATCATTCGGTTACTAGGTCAAGATCTATCTCAAGGTTTTTCTAGAAAAATGTCGGAATTAAGTGTTTCAAACCAAATAAAATCAATTATTAACCAAGAAGATTCAATTACTGAATGCACCTATAAAGATAGCAATAAATATTTGGCTACGATCCGCACCAAAATGGAAAGAGAGGTGGAACACAACGAATGGTGTGACAATTGGATAAAAAAATTTAAGCTCTGCTGGATCGTAAGACTGGATTGTAAGATACACATACCGATCAGCTAAAAAATACACATCGTGAAGTTTTTAAATGACAGCACAGTAGTTTTGATAAAGTAAGAAATAGAAAAAGGAGTGATTCGCGCGTACGTGATGAAGGATATTTTAGTTTTATGTCTTTATCACGACCGTAAATAATATGGATTGTAGAAAATATAAGTGCAGTTATTTATTCTATTGGGCTAAAGTCGTATAACATGTGGGTCGAAACTCCTTTGTTTTCAAGATACTGGGTGTCAAAAAGCGCGATTTTTTTTTTGATTTCTTGTTAAAACTTGTTTGTTTCGCCAAGTGATGTGTGAGAATTCAATCTCAGTTATCTCATATTGTATTCCTGTCCTATCATTCAAACCTTGAGAACTTTTCAATTAATTCAGTGAGTGAATGTAAGTTTTCTGGAAATTATTTTTATTGTTGTCAATGTAATATTTCTTAGTCTACTTACATTTAGTGTTATTCTTGTAGGCAAATATTTATCAATATGTTTGTTCTATATTATTTGAGATATAATGGATTTCTTTTTGCTGAAGTATATTCATACAGAATTTGATTTCCGCAAAGAATTGAATAATCCATAATCCCCCAAAGTTTAATGAAAATTTTTGGGTGATAGGTATTCTATAAATTTCGAATGTGTCACCTAATATCTTCGTTTTTTCCACGAACATTTGAACTAAAAAGTACTGAGCAAATCGATCCATAATTGTTCGAGATCAGTGGCGTAGATAGCTTTTTGCGATGGGGGGGATATGACTTAGTGCAAAATTTCATAAGTTTTTCTTCTACAGTTGTATTCTTGTTGATAAAAATAATTTTTCATGTAGATAGTACAAAATAAGCAGAAAAATTGAATTAAATTGCAAAAAATTCAAATTATTTGAATTGGACAAAAATTATCAAGAATTAGTGAAAAATTGAATTATATTAAATTGGATATATAAATCATTGAACATATTCTTGGGAAAATTAGAGAAGAAAATCTAGTTTTCGGCGTTTTTCGACATTTATGACTTCGTCAGCTGTGATTCCAATGCCACGATGAATTGCCAGAGCAGCCAAACCTTTCAAAAACAAAAAATTAGACAAACATAAGTTTTTAATTTGCAATGAATTGCATCAAGTCCATTTCTTTTTTCGTGCACCTTTGAATCGTTTCTATTCGCTTCAAACGTCGAAACCGGCAGCATAGCTAATATTCTGAACAACATATTGATATTCGAAAAAAAAATTTCTAGGCAATCTTCAAGCTCTATTATTGAATTTTTAGGCTTAACATCGCCTTAACGAATTAAATATTTCTTCCACACTTTCAAGTTACGAGAACAGCAGGTGTGTCTCGGAAAAATTTGAGCAAGGTGTCACTCGATTTGGAATAGCATATAGACGTTTTTTGAGAAAAATAAAAATTCGCTCGCGAAAATTGTGAAAGTAAACAATATACTGAAAAAAAGGGGGTTTGGTTCTTTGCCAATATGTCAAAAATTAATAGAGATTCTTTAAATCTGAAGAAAGATTCGAAAAGAAGAGGAAATTTCCCAAAAAAAAGACCCAACTACTGGAACTGTAGGATCAATATTCATAGTTTTCTCAGATAGGTAAAAATATGGCCAAAAACGGGTAATTTGGTTTGGGCAAGTCACGCCCATTTAGGACACTTCAAAAATTATTTTTCCATATTAAATATGAAAATTAAGGAATCAAAAATTCAGACAGTTACTAAATCGGTGAATGAGCAATAATCCAGCGATAATAGCGATTTTTGAAGTAGTTATGCAATAGTTAATTAACAATTTTTTGGTACTTGAACATGAAAATTGTAAGTGTGATAACTATTCATCACTATGGATCTGAAATTATTTTTCATTCTTGGAGCTATTATTATGAGGCATCAGAGTAAATTCCCATTGAAAAAATTCCAATTTTTCAGTTGTTTATTGACAATTTACGTAGGTATAGTTTTGCAAAATCAAAATTAATTTTTTTTTATAATTTTAATGATCCGTTTTTTATTATCGGAAGCTACATGGAAATGGTTTTTTCAATATTCATCTCCTACTGTTTAAAAAATTGTTATAAACAAATGCGTTATTTATAAGAGAATAATTGTTAATAAAAAACTGAAAAATTAAATTTTTTTTAACAGGAATCTATTCTGCATTTTTTTGAAATTAGCTCTAAGAAAGGAAAAAAGTATCAGATCTATAGTTTAACAGTTATTACACTCGCAATGTTCTTGTTCAAGCAGCAAAAAACTATTGCATAACCAATTGAAAAATCGCGATAAAAATGTTTTGTCACTGGATTATTGTTCATTTACCTATCCAGTAAGAACCTGAAATTTTTCATTCCTTAATTCAATATTTAATATAGTTGAACAATGTTTATTGTTAAAGTGTCCCAAATGGGCGCTACTTTCGCAAGCCAGACTACCCGTTGTCGGCCGTATTTTTACTCTGAGAAAACTATAAATATTAATCCTACAGTTCCAGGAGAATTTCTTTTAGAAAATTTCCTCTTTTTGTAAATGTATTTAGATATCAAAAATATCAATTAGTTTTTGAGATAATTTTTTCTTTCAGTAAATTGATTATAACTTTTAAAATTTTCAAGAACGGAATTTTTTCAAAAAATATCTTCATGCTCTTTCGAATCGAATGACACCTTGTTCATATTTTCCCGAGACTCATGAACAAAATTGAACAAAAAAAGCACGTGTTGACTGGACTATATTCTCATGATTAGTAAATCTTTCTCCAAGTTCAGAAATGGATTGAACGCTATCACAGAAAATTTTTATTTACTTCAAAATGTTATGGAGTAATTAAATTATCAAAGCCAAAAGTTACTGATATTTTGATACCTACTCTACCTCAAAAAATATTCGAAATATTAAATAATGATTGAAAATATTCTATGTAAACAGAAATTTAATCAGTCACTAGGAACAAAAAACGTGTGTGACATGGAAAATTTTATTTACCAAGGAAGAAGTCAATCAACATTTCTTCGCACTTCTTTTCTTTCCAAATTTTATACTACCTATACTATTGAACAAAAGTGCTCGTGTTTTAGATATAATACTACACCATTAAACAAAAGCTCGAGCAGTTTTGTTTAATAGTAAGTAGTATACTGTACTTACTATTAAAATTTATAAAGGTAAGAAGTGCGAGGTGATTTAGGTTGACTTCTTCCATTCGAAATAAAAATTTTCTATTAGACCCATTTGAACTTTTTTAAACACGTTTTTTGCTCAAAGTGACCGATTAAATTTACTAATTGAACATTGAATAGGATTTGCCCAAAACTACTAGTTACTTCACCCAAAATTAGAAAAACGATTCAATTTCTTGATTACTTATAATGTTGAAATTATAAGTAGATATTGCACACACAATTGCACAATCGTCACGAAAACATATCTAGATGATTTTCATATAATCGCACATACATAATACCAAAAGAGTTGCTAGTGCATAATAAATTTCATGTATACTTAAATACGTAGATACGAAGACTTTTATTCAATTCTATCATAATTTTCGTAGGCTCATGGGGGGGGGATTGATCCCCTTGATCCCCCCTATCTACGCCACTGTTCGAGATCTTTCCAAATTGATAATGTTACAAAAAACCTATTACGCTTCAATAAACATATGTTGATTCTGTCATAAGGTTCAAATAAGACAAATTTGCGATAATAACAATACTCAATCTGTTTATCATGCATTCCTTTCAGGTATGAAGTGATATAAAATGAGTAATCAAATTATTAGTCATGGTCAGTCTAGTAGATCTGACATATATGTATGGAGGTGGATGCCTTAGCATTTTACATTTCAGAGCATAGATTCACCCCTCAAGCTATGATGTATCTATATCTCAGCATTGAATGAATATTTGTAGATATATGAGTTTATATATTAAGTTATGAACATCTTAGCATCGAATAGTTTTCGATACATATCAATCCATCAAGTTATGAACACCGTCCCATGGAATATTTCCAGACACTTATATAATACGCAAAATATGATGTCCTTTATAAGTACCGAGCATATTCAGATAAAGATTTTCGTCCATCAAATTATGAACACCTGAACATCTCATATTTTAGGACAGATACCTTCACCCATAAAATTATATCAAATATTTCCCTTCATATTTATTTCACCTATGAAGTTATGACATCGAATATATTCCGACAAACATCTTCACTCATCAAGTTATCGAAAAGTTCGCATAAGAAATTTTACCTAACTATAAAATCTGACATATATTTTCACACCTCAAGTTATGAAGAGCTTAGCTCATTTCCAACTATCAAAATATGAGTAATTTAGCATCCTGCATTGTCCGACGCACATTAGCACTCTACAAATTATCAAGATCTCAGCAGGAAAAATCTCAATACATATTTTTACCAATCAAATTATGAAGACATTAACATTGAACTTTTACTAAGACATAACTTCATTTAAGCTGTGTAAATTATTGCAACAATAAAAATACCATTTAAATATCCTATTGTATTATTGAAACATAATCTTTATATCTGAAAATATATTAGTTATTTACATATTATTCTTTCTATCATTAGTTTTTTCCTGACAAAATATTTCTCATTAAATTTAAATAGGCCGTGCTATTCGTCATAAGTTTTAAAATTCCAAATCATTATTAGAAATATTTCGAAATCTTATTTTATGAATATTAAACACGAGTGATATAAAACATTAGATATATCAATAACAAATCAATTTTGACACCTAGTTCCGACTGTAATTGAAAATAGAGCAGAGCTTCGCTACAAAGGTTGTATTTTTTCCTTATTTTGGTTCTTTTTGACATATAAATTTGTATCCAACTATGTCAATTTCAAGGGCCTGAAGATAAAGTTTCTATATAAAAATTGAGGCAGTGAGAGAATAAATTGAAACGCGCTATTATGAATGGAATTAACTTGCCTACACATTTCCAGCCTTCTTACTGAATTTGGAGTAGCTGTAGACGTGTGATGCTCAAAAATCCTCAAAGCCGCGTGAAATTTCTACAAAAAAATTACAACGGTAACAAGGCTATTGAAATTTCGAACTTTTATATTCCCCAGGTAAGTGATACAGTCGTTGGCCATGCGTCAGTGATTGGCCAGGGTAGTATTAAATTGAGTTTATTAAGAATCTCTGCAGTTTATGAAACACGACAAATTCACTACTACATTGTGGCAACATTGCTTAATACAAAACCAAAGTTAAATTTTATTGGGTTGGCAACCGAATGTCAAAAGTGCGTTGCTGCTATTTGTGGTCATCACTTCATCTCAAAACAGGTAAAACCCTACAAATTTCATAAGGATTCCATGCTAGTTTTCAACGCTTATGACTCCTCAAGCTATGAATGTGTGCATAAATATACGTGGATATCTGATAACTAATCATAATTGATCGTTTCCTGAGTCACAGAAGTGTTTAGTTTATAAAAATTGACGCCAATTTAATATGCCATTAACTGTCTCACAATTTTTACACGTAAACAGTCATTGGCCGGCCGGCCAATTACTGTGATAAATTATAGATATCATTATTTGAAAGAAACCGGTTTTTTTCATTATTACCCCGTTAACTTATACTATTTTAAGTTGGTTTTCTGCTTTTTCAAAGCGTAAACAGTGGTTGGCCGAGGGCCATTAACTGGTTTCGTCAGTGGCCAATCATTATCGGATTTCTTTTTTTTTAGTTTTGTCAGCCTATTACCATGCAAAAAGTGTCTGAAGGTGCTTCCTATCGAAAAAAATATAAAGAAGAGGATATTTGTAAGGCCTTGGAGTCTATAGAAGATGGAATGAGTCAAAGAGAAGCTTCTAAGCTTTATAATGTTCCTCGGGCCACACTCCAATTCCGGTCGAGTGAAAAGTTTAACAATAAAGTTTCTCTCGGGCCCAAACCAATATTGACTTCTGAAGAAGAGGCACTTTTAGAAAACTGGATTTTGACCTCTCACAAGAAAGGTTTTCCGCATAGAATTGAAGACATTCAAACCTCTGTGAAGTATTTCCTTGACGAATCTCCTAGAGAAAATCCATTTAAAGACAACCTCCCAGGAAGAGGGTGGTATCTAGCTTTTTTAAAACGTCACCCAAATATAACCCTGAGAACCTCTGAAGGAATTACAGCAGCTAGCTCCGTAGTAGCAGAAGTAGATATTAGAAGTTGGTTTTCCAATGTGGTTGACTATTTAAAGCGTAAGCAGTTATCTGATGTTCTTGAAGATCCCAGCAGAATATACAATGGAGATGAAACCTGCTTTTGGCTTTGTCCAAAAAATAAAAAAGTTCTTGCACCAAGAGGAACAAAGAACGTTTACGAAATAGAACATCATCCCAAGAATAATATCACGGTGATGTTCACATTTTCGGCTAATGGAGGCTTAGGCCAAGCTTTGATTTTCAACCCTCTTACTCCATCAGCAAAAGCTATGAAGGTGCGTAAACCCTCAAAAACTACGGAAAAACAAGAAATATCTATATTAAAATTGCGGGAAATGAGAATATGTTTAAAATGACTTGGTGGGCTTTTCTTTCATCAACCATCTCTCTCAATCTAGATTTTACATTAGATATATCACCTGGAAATTTAAGAAATCCATGAAGCATCTGGTAGTCAATCGATCTACTTCTTGAATATTTCGAAATCGACATATCTGCTTACTGGTCATGGTTTTTGTAATATAATTGCTAATACGCATAAACCCACCTGAGTAGATTTTTATTTTCTGTACTTATTCCAATTTGAGTCAATATAATATTTCTGAAGATGAACGTTTGTCTCTGAAACTAGTCCGGTCAATTTTTCTTTGAAAAACGTTCATTACAGAAAATATACAAGTAACAATATCATCAACAACTTCTTAAACAGTGAAACAAATACTGGTATTGGAATCAATAACACATATAACTCCCCTACCTAACAATAGTGTGCGCAACACTATTCCAAGCCTAATTTATATTAAATTTTTTTAAATTACAATGAACTTTTGATATTGTAGAACATATGCAGTTTTGAACTACTATTTATAGCATTAAATCTTGTTTGAGTTTTTTCAAAAATACTGTATAATTTATGACATTTTTAAATAATATAATATAATGTCCAATTCAACTCATAGTTAATCTTCAGCTATATTTTGAATTCTTAATTATTTCGAATTTTGCAATGAAAATTCCTCAGGATGTCCTTGAGATATAAAGCACTTGATTTGGTGAAACAAGAATTGAGAACTAATGCAGTAGGAAAAGTAAGTAAGTAGTCAGTAAGAAAACTTTCTTTAAAAAAACTTGTAAAGTCAAATAAAATCTCCAATAATTCTTTTTTTCGTTTTGTCTACACAAAATCCTTCCGAAATGATCGAAAGTAGGGACAATAACTTGAATGATATTGAAATAAGCTATACTGATGGCATAGCTCTCCATTTTCAACACTGTATTTCATATATAGTAAAAATAATTATCATATCCAATTCCTTTTGTATTTAGGTTATTTTACAAATTCCTCAATTCCTCCGTAATTTTCGAGAAGGTCTGGCTATATAAGTTGGGTCTCTAGATAACCGGAGAACGCTAGAAGGACCACCACCAGTATTGATTAATATACAGGGGATAATGGTGTAAAATTAATTAAAGGAGTTTGAAACTTTCATTAATAACCAGGGATGAAGAAGTTTCCTGTCCGTTTCAAAGCCGGGCTACAGTCCCTGTAGATGCACCTTGAAGTTTGGATTACATTAAGAGTAAGTTGTTGCTACAACGTTGTGTGGTAGATGGTCGTCTAGTTTTGACTAAGTTCCCAAGTAATTTATATTAGGAACATGGCGGCTGCTATTCGGGTCCCTATTAGGTTCGATGATGTGACAACAAAGGAGTGATGCTCTTAGAAGCATCAAGGAGCAATTTATTCCTAATCGGACGCAAAGTGAAACGTACATGAAGTTCAGATGATCAAACTACTTCAGTTTGCTTCAATAAAATTCTGAAAAACATTATTTCTGTGTATAGGTTAGTTAGGATTCAGGAGAGATGAAATATTGGAAATCATTCCAGGACTTGTGATTTAGGATATAATTAACAGTAGTTATCACATCTTCATCGTTTGTATTACAAGAATGAAAAACAATGAGAATATTATAACATCCTCGTTGTTTGAGCTGAATGCACATGTTTTATGCACATCGAATTTTTTGGACATACCTATAGAATAGATTGGTTATAATCCAATGAATTTTCAACTATATCTAATTTAGGTTTTTTGACAAATGTCTAGTACTTACATATTTTAAATTGACATGTTTCTACAGCTTTTGATTCTAACGAATTAATATTAACGGGGTAAAGTGAACAATTGTAAGTGTAATTATGTATACCTAAGAAATTTTTTATACAGATATTCTTGAACTTCAAGTTTGAAATTATTTACAGCTTACTATCATCAGAAATAGAATAAATTATGACTTATAGTATATAAATTATCAGTTCATCTAGCATGACGGTACATTTTTTAAATAATTTATCTGCATGTCAATTGACCAGAAAACGTTTTTAGTATCTATGCTGTGCTCATTTCTGAACAAAAGATAGAAAATCTGATCAAGAGTGAAGTACTCTTAATTTCGACATTATTAAAAAAGTTTATTTGAAAAAATTGTTTAAATTTGAAAACAATATTTAGATTTGAAATCATAGACACCTATTACGCAACAGAACAAATCCATTCTATTATGGTTCTTGCCTCATAAGGAGTACTAGTATTTAATACCTATACTCTTTTGGGGCCTCCTTCATATTACCATAGTAATATTTCAAGGTGAAATGTAGTTCAGTTTATTATTCGAACTAGTATATCGACGTCTGTTGAAAATGGTTCGAATTTTGACTACTTTTTAGTACAAATTTGGTATTTCACTCTGTATGTATTCCATAATATCTATGAGAATGATTTAGTGACAAGAAATAATTGATGAAATTAATCAATGCTGAACAATAAAATGATACAATTCTGTAAGTTTACGATCACTTTAATCATAATGTTACCTTAAAGGGAAGTCCTAATTTAAAACAAAAGAGTTCAGAATAATCACTCACTAAATCCCCAAATTTCCACCATTTCCTTCCATCGTCAAACATTTTATTGTTCGTGCACCAAATTGTTCTTTGAGATTTTCTGAAACATGTAATTTTTTTGTTTTGTTGCGTAGGTGCCTATGATTTCAAATCTGAATATTGATTTCAAATTTAAAAATCTTTTTTAATTAAACCTTTTTAATAATGTAGGGAATAAAAGTAGCTTACTTGTGATCAAAATTTTTTTAATTTTTGGTTCTCCTCACATCGTTCAGAAATTTAGAATTTCAACATCTCAAATCAAGGTTTTCGTAATCTACTAATTTTTATTAAGAATGAAACTTTCTGATAAATGGATAATAAAAATGTTTCCCACATGATACAAATGTTTTGTTTATATATATATATATATATATATATATATATATATATATATATATATATATATATATATATATATATATACGATAGGTAGAATTTCTTGTGCTATATTTTATATATTTAAGGTGCAATTTTCTTGGGTTTAGAAATTAGAAATTAAAATTGACAGATCCAATGTATTTCATAACGTTGTTTTAAATAAGTAGATGAAATGTAGATTGCAGATAAACTAATGTAAATGTCCCAGCCATACCTATGTTATAATCTTGAAAAAGGCTTATATACGCCGAAACATATGTCGATTACAAGGATTACAAGTAATAAAATCTGAATACCTAAAATTTTACTGTGCTCTAAACCCAAGAAAATTGCACCTTAAATATATATATATATATATATATATATATATATAATATACATATATAATTATTTTTTTGAATTGTTGTTGCCTGTGAACTACTTTTAACTTTTTGATAATTATTAGCAATAACAGGCTTGGTGAATCTCAAAAAAAAGTAATGTTCGAAATAGGTTCAAATTATTTTGATTTTGAAAAAAGTCAAAGAATAAGGTACTATTTATCTTTTTTTCAAAAATTTTTCATTACGGCTGTGGACGTCTTTAGTTGCTAATTACGTGCTATTTAGTCCAATATCAACAGTCAGCTCTGTTGATATTAGATGGAAAGGGAACCACAGAAACCTTCTCCCACGGAATGTACAAAATAGGTTTAAGATATTTGATTGTTGGATTTGTCTTTAAAATTACAAGCAATTTTTTTTTAAAGACAAATCCAACAATCAAATATTTTAAACCTATTTTGTACATTACGTGGATGAAGATTTCTGTGGTTCCCTTTCTATCTAGTATCAATAGACCTGACTGTTGATATTGGACTGAATAGCACGTAATTAGTAACTAAAAACGGCCACAGCATTAATAAAAAATTTTTGAAAAAAAGATAAATAGTACTCTATTTCTGTGGTTTCCTTTACCATCTATTAATAACAGATTTGAATGTTAATATTGGACTGAATAGCACGTAATAAATAACAGAGAACGGCCACAGCCAAAAAAATTGTGATAAAACATAGTAGTCTTTTTTAACTATTCAAATTTTTTCAAATCAATAAATGTCAAAGAAATTTCAATATTTCAAAACTTTTGAAAAAGCCACGAATGTCGTGGCGAAACGTTAACTTGTTAATAAAATCGAGTTTTTTTTGAGATTCACCAAGCCTGTTATTGCTAATAATTATCAAAAATATATATATATATGTATAACATAGGTATTTTGAATATATTTACGAATTCCGTTTTGATTAATACTGTACGAATAAACAGATATCAAGTAACAGATGTACTTAGCATTAATCAATCAGAAAGGAAAATTATTTGCTAGCGAAATGTCAACAGAATGCAAAATGTATTCACTATGCAATCTTCTGAGTTGGTTAATACACTTTTCAGGAATACATCGGCCGGGAAGCAACTATTTTTGTATGTTGATACTGCCTATTATTCTGAATATATAAATAAATATTTCATTTTCATGATGAAACAATGGTACTAGAAAGTTCCAAAATATATTCCAGATTTAATAGATGGAGCATGTTCCAAATGTCTACTTTATTTTCAATATTTATTCAAAATCTGAAGATGAAATATATACGATACCTGCTTCATTCATCATATCTCAAATATATATTTCGAAAATTGTTGGTATACAGTGTTTCATTCTGAATATCATCTCAAAGAATGAAGATAAACGAAATCATTCACTACATTTTCCATTGAAATAAATCTTCGTAAGTGTTTCAGATGTCAACACCTTTTTTCGCAGGTATTTTCTCCATGTAATCATTTTTCCAAATTAGCTAATGATGTTAATCGGCCTCTACTTTATTTCTGAACCTCTTTTAGGTAGACTAGGGAGAAAATTGATAAGCGGTACATGCGTCGGTAGGCCTGGATGTTATAATCCATTCCTCCAGGGAACAATGGTTTATTACTCCCTTATACAAAATTAAGCCTTTATGTTCCAATATATTCATTACTCATCCGAACACTACTTCTCGCCGTACCGACTACCTTTAAACATTTGAATTACTGTGTTCCCTTACAAAGAGCAACGCCATCATTTTCACAAATAATAAATATGAACAGACATAACCATGTTCAAATTTATGCCGTTTGTTTCATTGTTTCGTATTGTTAATGTATAGATCTCCAAGTTGCTTTGCAAGTTGTTTAACTCACTACCTGTGATGAATACTTTTTCCAGAACTTGCGAATATAGCTAAAGTTGGAATTCCGTCAGGACATTTGTGAAATTCTCGAAAAAGTTTTGGGAACGTATATATTTATTTATGTAAATATATTAAATATATATATATATATATATTCATATATCTATTATATATATATATATATATATATATATATATATATATATATATATATATAAATATAATTTATTTCACACAGTTTCTTGGTGGTCGATATATCGATCACTACCCATCTAGAGTCTATACCTAGAGCGTGACATACTTGTTATGAAATGGCGCAACAAATTTAATGCATAAATCGATTTCACACTTGGAACACTGTACATTCGATCTTTTAGGTATTTGTTTTGTGTTTCTTTAGCACATCTCCGAGAAGTAGTCAATTGTGGTAAATGATCCCCAACATTCGACAACCTGGCATTGTTTTCAACTGAGATTGCTCGCCCATTTATCTTGAACAACTATATCATATAAGCCAGAAATTTTAGACACAAAATAATAACTACACATTATCAATCATATATTTGTTCATATATTTGACAATTGTTGTTGTTATAGTAGTTCAAAAACTAGAGATATCACTTTTTTTACACGAGAACCTCTAAAACACGGTACTTCCACTCCTTACGCTAGGTGGATAGCGGTTTATTTGTCGACCTCTTCCAGCACTTTTTCTAAAGTAACGCACATTTTGTGCCTGCTCCCACCAAAATCCCTACCAATAACGCTTTTATACCAAAGTGGTCGATATTTCAACCCCAACCTTTTCCTTACAGGATAACATAACCAATCTCAAGTTCAGTCATAATGGAACGAACTTCACCTCTACAAAACGTGTGAAGTTCTTAGGTATTTTTGTTGACCAGAATCTACGGTGGTCTGATCATGTGGATTATCTGAGTAAGATACTCAATAAATCGAGGTATGCCTTGTCCCGCATAAGGGCTTCTATGCTATTTGAATCCTTGGTAACTGTTTATTATAGCACTGTCTATTGTCACCTGTCATACAATATTGTTCTCTGGGGAAACTCAACTAATAGTTTCAGGATTTTTTCATCTCAAAAAAAAATTATCCGTACTATGTTGAATCTGCTTCCAAGAGAATCCTGCAGAGAATATTTCATTAGACATAAAATTTTGACTTTCCCATGTATATATATTTTGAACTGTATTCTGTTCATAAAAGAGAATATCAATTCATTTGAAACGTATAGTACGGTTCATAATTATCAGACGAGAAATAGCGCTTTACTGACTATCCCTAAATACAAAACTGCTAAATTTCAGCAGAGCCATATATATCAGGGAATTAAATTATACAACCATCTACCTGAAAATTTTCGACATCTAAGCCAATTTCCACTTAAAAAATTTCTCAAGACAGTGCTACTATCCAAGGGTTATTATGGCGTGGAGGAGTTTATGCTGGATAATGCACTGACTTAATTTTGTACTTCACACTTAATATCTTGATCTTAATTTGTTATTTTGTTTGTAACTCTCAGATAGTTTCTCCATTTTACGGTTTGTATTTTAATTGTTGAGTGCTGTTGTATTTTGCAATTGTTTGTAATTGACTTATCCTATATATTTGTCAAATGTCTTAAAGGATTAATAAATTATTATTATTATTATTATTTTTATTATCACTAAACTAACTATGATTTTTAGCGGTGGTCGATATATCGACCACTATCCTATAAAGAGTATGAAGGATAAGGCATTGGTAAAATTATAAAAAACCAATGTTATATTTTTGGATATTATTGCATTAGTACGTTTAAGTATGTTTTCATTCACTATTTGCTATAACGAAAAGTAATGAATTGTACATTTTAACGACTTTTGTAGCAAGTGGTCCACGTCATGATACAGTATCAAATACCTGTTTTAGCTCTCACTGAGAGCATCTTGAGAAAGGTTAAAGGTTTCAAACTCTCCCCTGCATATCAACATGCTACATCAACTGGTCAACAAAGACGCACATCTTTCGTAAAGGGGTGCATATTAAACAGATATACTGAACTTTTATGAGATTTTATATTCAAGTTTTGGAATGTTTAGGTTCAACGTTATCTTCGAAATAATTGATTATATATGTAAAACCTCAAATAGACGTGAATTTAGAGATCTAAATGAAAACAGAAATGAATTAAATAGGTTTGAACATCCTGTCAGTTTCTCCTATCCGTTTCAGTTTTCCTTTCAGTTCTTGCTTTTTACACAGAGGATTTACTGAAAATTCGGCTGAAATGGAGAAGGAAATGAGAACTTCAATGATCGTGTAAAAAGACGATTCGAACTTGAAACACTTGATTTTCCTTTTTTATAATGCAGCCTTTCATTGTCGTAAAGAATCAGCTAAATGCAGTTTTTATCAAGTGTTTTCGAAAACAAAGTTATTGAATTTAATGGTCCAATAAGCCTTCCCAAATGGATCTCCACATCTCTAGCACATAATTGAATTGATTCCAGTTGCTGAATACCGAAATCAACATCAACAATGTGTAGTTTGTCTTGTAATTGAGTAAAGCGTCGAATGTTGAATAACTTTCTGTTATAGAGGAAGAAAATGAACGAAAGTGAGATATAAAAAATATAAAGAAGGAAAATATGAAAGAAATTCGCTTACTGTGATATGAATAATTCTATCGAAAACCATAGTGATTCAAACGAAAATTATTTGTCATATCATTTTGCAAAATTTCATATTGTTAGGTATATCTAATAAAAAATGTATACATCAAAGTTTACAGAATGTTGCATCATGTGAGTTTCTTTTAACACTGGCTTACTCGAAACTTGCACCGAATTTCCCGACTTATACATATTAGTACCTTCTACATGTTATATTGAGAAATTGAACGAATAATTAGTCTGAATCTCCCAAGGAGGACAGAAATCAATGAGTGAATTGATCATATTACCTGAATAATTAAAGTTCCTTATTAGTTACTGTTTCCAAAGAGTTTATTGAATTAAAGTATATACAATGAATTCGTTGTATGAAAATCAAGCTTTAATGGTCTTCTTTCAATATTGATTAGCGTAATATAAGTTACTTTATTGATTTCGATCATTTTTACTGCTATCTGGTGAAACTACCATACTTCAAAGTAGCTACATACGTTAGGATATACTTGCATGAGTGTCTTGTACAAGTATATGGTTACGTGTGAAGAATTTTGTCTTTTTATTTTCGGTTCCTTAACTGTTGTAAATTTGCGTTTCCATAAGCTTATACAACTGCTTTTCAAATTAACAATAATGAATTTGCATAACTTTGTCTATATAATAGGTCTGCAAATTTGAGGTAATCGACAAAATTTTACATTTTATAATTTATGAGACTTTTATCTATAGTTTTCCTACACAACGTAAATTGAAGTTAGGAATAAATAGTTCTGATTCTTGATACTTTCTTCAATATTTCGTTTCATTTTGTGTTGAAGATTCCTTCAAAATATCATTATTTAGGCCTCGGGTAGTGAAACTTCTACTTATACAAACTTTTGAAAAAAAATACACTGAACGTGAACATTTCTACTGGAAGAATACATTATTGAATGTTTCAATTTCAAATATGTTTTTCGTGTCAAAAAATGAAAATTTTTTAAAAAATGTTTTTCAATTAAGTTGTCGGTGATGTCTTATTTTGAACTTGGTTATTTGTACTTTGTCATTATGTAGCAGAACAGAGAATAGATAAATGAACACTTTCTACATGCATTATGAATGATGATAATTTCTCGTGTCGACAAATCGAAGCTTTCTGGAAACGGCAACTAGTTTTCCCAGGAAAATTAATTTCAGGAATAGCAAAACCACATTTTACGACGCAGCTGACATAGATATCTTGCAGACTGAAATAATTACTCCCAGAATGTGGAGAATGTCTAATAAAGCCAACACTTTACGTAATGATTCTCATCTGAAGAGAGAAGACTGCCGCGGAAGGTTCAATTAGACGATACGATTATGGCTCTGGAACGAAGGAGCTGTCAGATAGAGAACAGTGGCGGAGGGAAGAATTATAAACCAGCTATGCAGGTCAGTGTCACCAAGAACTGTATATATATATATATATATATATATATATATATATATATATATATATATATATATATACAGGGTGTCTTAAATAGCGTGTGCCACTATTGCTATCTCCGAAACCATAAGAGTTACAAAGTCGGTTAAATTAGAGAAAAGTTGCGTTTTCTAATAACCAATCTTAATACATTGACAGTATTGCCAAATTGTTCTTACTTTCAGAAATATTCAGGAAAATATGAAAAACGCCAAAAATTATTTCTCTTCATAGCTCGATGACTATTGACCTGAGCAAAAAATTATATATAAGAAAAAAACTTTGTTTTTTGTTCTCTACACAACGGTGTTGCCGGTTTTCTAAATTGACGTTAAACAATTGAGATATCTTTACCAACTTACTTTTTTTGAATACGGATTTATTATTTCATTTTTTGAGAGAAAATTCAATTTCCTACACAACTATGCATTCTACGAATATGGTTCCTTACGTTTCTACCCAGAAAATCCATCCTCAGGAAATTGAAGAAAAAATTACTTAGTACGGCCCTGTTTTTCGAAATGAATTTTATTTGTAAGCAAAAGTAACAAAACTTTTAATAGTTTCATTCAATATAAACTCAACATTTTCGAATAAAATAACACAGTAACGCTTAATTCGTTTTCGTGCAAAGTTTGAAACAAACAAAAACAAAAAAGAGCACTATTTAGGAAAATGCAATTATAATAAGTGTTGGAAATGACCACCATTATGTCGTAAACATTTTTGGGAACGTACAATAACATTTCTTTGAATTCTATTCAACATTCTAGGAGTAATTTCGTTACATGCCTGTCGAATTTTCATAATTAGGTGATCTAAATTCTGAGGTGTAGTTCGATACACCCTATCTTTAATAAAGCCCCAAATGGAAAAATCCATTGGAGTAATATCAGGTGATCTCGCTGGCCATTTTATAGGTCCGTTATTGCCAATCTATCTATTGGGTTTAAAGTTGTTTAATAACTTTACACATCGACGGTCGCGATGTGCTGGAGCACCATCATGTTGGAAGTACTTAAAATGTCGAAGAACATCTAACGGAAGGTCATCTAAAAGATCTTGAAGTGAAATAGATAAAAAGTGAAGGTAGGTTAACCCAGTCAAATTTTGTTGAAAGAAGTACGGGCCCACCACTTTTCAGTCTAATATCCCGAGTCACACATTTATACCGAACCTTTCCTGGAAAGCGGTTTCTCGGTGAAAGTGTTCATTACTTTCAGTCCATCGGTAATGTATATTGCGATTAAACCATCCATTATTGCAAAATCGACTTTCGTCCGACCATAAAATTTTTTTGCAAATGTTGTGGTCTTGTCTTCGACGCCTTAAAAGCCAACGGCAAAATATCCTCCTCTTTGCATAGTCAGTTGCCCTCAAATGCTGCACTTTTCTACAGCGGTAGTGTCTAAATCTATTGCGATGTAGTATTTTTTTTGCCGAATCTTTTGTTACACCAGTTTCTCTTTCTATTTCCCTTAGAGAAACTTCACCGCTACTAGTATTTTTGTAATGTACATATCCTAAAAAAATATTGCCGAGTACTTATTAAAAATAAAAGTTATAATTAAAGAAAAAATTAATACCTAATACGTTGGTCTCATCCTCTTCCCCTTTCAATGTAACAGTTCAATTTCGTTTTTGAGGCTTATTAAAAGACCCGTGCTCCCGCATTCTCCTTTCTAAACTTGCAAATATTTTCGGGTTGGGTATTCTTTTTTCCGGGTACAAATTTTGATACATCTGAATAGCGTTTGTAGCATTACGAAATGACTTCGCATAAACAAATATCATATCTGTCTTTTCATAATTTGAAAACTCCATTTTAAATAAGCAGAAATTGTAAGACAACACAGTTTGTAATAAAATGACATAAAATAAGTTTGACAAACAAGTATCTGTTGATTTTTCAATTGTTTTCAAAGCCAACTTTAGGAAAGACGTCTCAGTAATACATATTATATTACAGTAGGTGGTAAGCTTTGATGTTTTAACTTATTTAAGGGAGAACTCGGATGGACTTACCATATATTTGTGCTACTACTTACTGAGCAATACTTTTTTGGAAGTCTTACAATACAGAAATATTAACAACGGGAGTATTTCTCCAGAGAAACCTAGTGTTAAAGTTATGGGATAAATAATATGAAGTAGTAATAAATTTATGTATTTTCCTTTAGTTAATTTTCTCCATTTCTTTAAAACTTATTCAAGGGATCCAATATTTTAATGCATGAAAAGAATGCCATAAAAACAGGGCCGTACCAAGTAATTTTTCCTTCAATTTCCGGAGGATGGATTTTCTGAATAGAAACGTAGGAACCATATTCGTGTAATACATGGTTGTATAGGAAATGGAATTTCTTCTCAAAATATAAAATAATAAATCCAGGTCCGTATTTAAAAAAAGTAAGTAGGTAGTGATATCTCAAATATTAGAAGTCAATTTAAAAAACCAGCAACACTGTTGTGTAGAAAACAAAAAACAGGGTTGTTTTTCACAAATTCTTTTTTCTCAGGTCAGCAGTTTTCGAGCTATTGAGAGAAATAATTTTTAGCATTTTCCATGTTTTCCCGAATAGTTCTGAAAATAAGAACAATTTGGCAACACTGCTAACGTAGTAAGATTGGTGATCAGGAAACGCAACTTTTCTCTAATTTAACCGACTTTGTAACTCTTATGGTTTCGGAGATAGCAATAGTGGCACACGCTATTTAAGACACCCTGTATATATATATATATATATATATATATATATATATAGCTTTAATATAACATTCACTAGTTTTTGAAGCCCTTTTCAATTCGACAAAGAATTCATATTCATTTGTTCGTGGTTTATTTCCTTAATGGTTTTTTTGGCTTTTACTGGCATCACGAGCCAGCAGAAAGCAATAATCGGAAATATTCTCATGAGTAAGGGACACACAGGGAAATTCATGTCAATATAATCATCATGGCTTTTTCATTCTTCACACACACACACATAATTCAGTAACGATGCAAATGGTTTGGAATGAGAATCTCTCATTTTTTTTTGAGAAATTTTTGTGAAGAGCATAATATCATAACTTATTGAAACAATGGTTAATAATAACAATTTACACATTTATTAAAAGAAATAACGCATGACGCACGTTTCGGTGGAACTTCACCTTATTCAGATGCTAATGGCAAACTTTTTTTGCCATTAGCATCTGAATACGGGGAAGTTCCACCGAAAGGTACGTCATGCGTTATTTCTTTTAATAAATGTGTAAATTGTTATTATTAACCATTGTTTCAGTATGTTTATTAATTTACACCATGTATTGGCCCAATCAATCCAAAATATTATAACTTTCAAAAAATGGTGGTTTACGCTGGATCTGAACCTCGCAAGTTCTACCGAACTGAAAACACGCATGTGATTTTATCGTTTCATAGGTTTGCGGTTTGGTTCAGAAATGCGTTTTGATAAAGGGATTTTCTTGCTGTTGGGATGAGCATATTGAAATGGAGTGTATTCTATGCATACTTTCTGTGGCAAGTAAATTGTGCTATCGAAGAAATAATCTAGGAAATTTCTTCAGAACACCTGCCGTTAAAAAATCTGCAAAAGAGACATAAGTCGGCCTCCTTCCTCCGACATTCGACTAAAAGAAGGTGAGCGGTCAATGACCTGTTATCTCTTAGCTCCACTGGTCTTAAGCAATTAAATCAAGTATGTACAAGAAGTGTATAGGTGCAGAGCTACAAGTATGAACGCAGTATTCTAATGCTGAACGATCTTGAGCCTTGTAAAACACCAACAGCTGATTCGGAGTAGATAGATCTCGACATTCAAACTTTGCTGCCCGATCGGAACAATCTATAGAGTTCATATCTAAAACAATAAAATTCGGTTCAAGAGTATTCACACAGAATGGGGACTTCATATAACTATTGCTCCTCAAACTTCTTCTGAAGAAATAGTTTCATGCCAAGGTATTATGTCATTTACAGTCCTGGTGTATCAACATGATATTTCGCATCAAATTTCAAGTCTCTAGGTTCAGCGGTTAAGCTTTTCCATTGTTTGCTAGGCATTTATTTAATTTGCGTTTTCTTTATTAGTTTATGATATAGTGAGTG
The DNA here is from genome assembly GCA_030704885.1 of Cynegetis impunctata. NCBI lineage: Eukaryota > Metazoa > Arthropoda > Insecta > Coleoptera > Coccinellidae > Cynegetis > Cynegetis impunctata. The sequence continues at coordinate 161,806 of JARQZK010003000.1, forward strand.
AATTATCTGCTAGTCTCTAAATTTTCAATTTGAAGGTGCCTGTGGTCAAACCTAATTCTATATTCACAGCAGGTTTTCTAGAGTCTGGTAAGTAGTTTGACCTTTTCAAAACATAATGAAAATGGCAATATTTCGTGCTAGAGAAATACATAATTTGATAAATTTTGATAAAGAAGGAGATGATTGTGATGTGTAACATGAGTTGAACTTGGTGGTATTCATAGTTGAAATAAGCAGCTTATAAGATGTAAAGCACATGAACTTATTGTGATAAGCGTGCTATTTATGAAATATGTACTCCGGTTCATGTCGTTTGATGAAAAAATTCAACCTGTTTATATTCTTGTCAGATATTTCCAAGTTGTTTTATATATATATTGAACTCAGAGTTTTATTTCTCAAACATGTATATATATATATATATATATATATATATATATATATATATATATATATATATATATATATATATATATATATATAAAACTACATACATGATCTTTTCACTAAAGCTACAAATTGATGATTAACCTATTTCAAAAGAAGTATGAATTAAGTATTAGAAATTTGTATGATCAAGTTGACGAAACATCAGAACACTTGGCTGTTATTTATTGACAATATTAGCATCTTACCAGATGTTTCAGATTGATAATTCATTAGAAAAAATAATAATACTGCCATGATTATACTCATAATGATGTAAGATACGGGAGTATCTTGCTGAATATAGAAATGCGGTTCTATTGAATAGTAGAAAATACTTGTGTTGAAGATGATCTTTTATTTTCTTGACGCATCGACTTGCTTAGTTGATTTATTGTTTCATTCTGTTCGTTTTGTAAGTTCCACTGGTTTGCCTTTGTTTAGGCATTTCTATAGACATGCATTACATGAAACTGCTATGGTATGGAAATTATGGAAACTTATAAAAATAATTAGTCGATTTCTAATAGTTATCTACTACTTCAACTTACTCTACGTATTGAATGTGTCATAATTGTCTTACTTTTGGGCATATGCATGTGTTCGATGAATCCGTCCAATCAATCATGAAATAACTCCTATGTACATTCACACCTGAAGATATTCAACATAGTAACGTGAGATCATGAGCTTAAACGAAAATTTCATAATTCATCTTAAAAATCACGATTTCTTTGATGCTCTTTCCTTCAAACTCAAGGAGTCGCCGCCCATGAAACTAAGGAAAGAGGAACGTTACGAAACTGGTGCAAAGGAGAAGGGATGCTTGTCGAATAGCGCGTTGGGGATCTGACGGGAACGCGGGGAAAGGGGTCGTGATGTAAGGGTAGCTTCTTACATCCTGGGGCTGGGATCAATACAGATCAGGAGCCGCCCTAACCCATGTCAGTCGACATACCACCCACCCCCTCGCAACCCTCACTAGCAAAACCCTGCTACCTCTATTCACAAAGGACAACCATGTTGGATAAGATAGTTTTGTTGTAGTTTCGAAATTGATATTACGGACGCAGAAATCTGCTCGAGCCCTATAGGAATATCGTTGTTTCAGTGTACCAAAAACAATGATCAGAGAAGCATTTGAGATATCTACACTGAAACCTATATCATTTACTATATATACATTGTAGGTGTTTGTCTAGAAAGTTATATTATATTACTTGTAGACTAAAACAAACTGAATTTATTTCATGTGTTGAATCACATGAGATACACAATAAAATAAACTTTGTTAGTTACATTTGAATCATCCTCAAAGTAGTTACTTACTGAACACATACCGCTAAGTTCTTTGTCGAATGTATGAAATATTCTACTGCTTCAGGGAAAATTGGACAAAAAACGCCGGGATAAACTTACAGTGAAGATTTCATGAAATTTAATATTTCTCAACAAAAATATATAAATATAATATTAATTTCTTGAGACTCTAAGGAGGTTGAGAGGTAGTTTGTCGCTTTATAATTCATATTATTCTATAATACCATACCACCTTTATCAATAGTAGCTTATTTGGAACACCTTTTAATGGTTTTATGTAGTACCTAATTACATAAATACATATATATATATATATATATATATATATATATATATATATATATATATATATATATATATATAAATATATATATATATATATATATATATATATATATATATATATATATATATATATATATATATATATATATATATATATATATATATATATATATATATATATATATATATATATATATATATATATATGTAATTATTATTGACCATTCACACCGGTTAAAAATCAAGAATTTAAATATATATATATATATATATATATATATATATAATAAAGTATAAACTTTAAAATAAAAAACACTTGGCTTATGTTTCACAATATAAAAAATATTTAGATACTGTATTTAGCAGTAACGAAAAGTCGACATGTTTCGAGTTATGAACTCATTATCAAGACTGACTACAGGAGAGTATTACATCGTATTTTATAAAACAGACAAAAGCAAAGGTGATACCTGAAAATCAATTTGTTCGTTTACAAGGGGTAATTGACTATAATGGGCGGAACTTATTTCGAGAATTTCAAGAAGGTCAAGGCGCTTTCCTTTGTTACCTGAATGTAACAATTTGGTTTTGTTGAAATCCAGGAAGTGATTGAATTTTATACAATGCTCAGAGAAGCCAGTGGTATTTTTGATTTGTAAAATTGACTTTTTATGTTCTTCAACACAAATATTTATATTCCTTCCTGTCTGTCCAATATAGAAAGCAGGACATTCGTCGCAAAATATTTTATAAACACCACTGTTTTCTCCGATGTTAGATTTTTCTTTATTATTGACCAAGAATGACTTCAAGTTTCTTTTATTTGTACAAATTGTTTTAACGTTATTTTTCGATAGTCTGTTACAAATTTTGCTACTCAAATTAGGCACATAATTTATTGGGAAGTATTTTTGTTCTTCATTAATAGTTTGCGTGGGGTATATTGAATGCAACAAATACTTTATTCGTTTTTTCCCAATGAGCTTGTCGATAAGACTTTCATTGTAACCGTTATTAGTGGCTAATAATTTAATTGTATTAACTTCAGTTTGAAAATTTGTTTCCGATAATGGAATAGTGAACAACCTATGTATGAACGAATGAAAAGCACTGAGTTTTATTTTAATGTGTTGGTTACTGTCGCTGTGAATTAAAGTATCTGTGAAAGTTGGTTTTCTATAAATGTTGAAAGTAAGATAATTCAAATTCCTAGCAATCTGAACGTCTAAGAAATTAAAGATACCGTTTTCGTTTTCTACTTCTTTTGTAAATTGAATCGAGTTGTAGAAAGTATTTATATATTTAAGGAAATTATCTAACTGCCTATCTGTACCGGTCCAAATACAAAAAATATCATCTACATAACGCCTCCAAAATGAAACGTTAGTAATTAAATTATTATCAGCATTAAAAATTTTTTCTTCTAAGTTATTCATGAAAATTTCACTCAACGAGTGAACAAGTTTAAGGCAGACATTGTTTCGTTGACTGCTTGAGTTGTTAAATTTGGGTTCATCTCTAGATATCGCTTAACAATATATTTAACTTCTTGAGTTGGCGTGGAAGGAAATAAGTTGATAACGTCAAAAGAAATTAATTTAGCATCTAAAGGAATTTTGATATTCTTAAGATGATTAACTAACTGAATAGAATTTTTAATGCTATACTCCGGATTGAATTGAATTAAGGTGGGTAATTTCTCATTCAAATACTGACATAATTTATACGCAGGAGCGTTAATATAAGATACTATTGGACGCATCGGGCAATCAATTTTATGTATTTTTGGTAAAGTATATAAAACAGGGGTGCGTGGGTTCATGGAAGTTAAGAAAAAAGTGTTAATATCTGAAAATAGGATTTTACAATCCTTAATGAATGATTTTATTTCGTTTTGGAATATTTTAGTGGGATCTATTTTAAGTTTTGAAAATTTATCTGTATTAAAGAGGATTTCAGATTTTTCAATGTAGGTATTTTTATCTATGATAGTTACATTATTTCCTTTGTCCGCTTAATGAAGAACAAAAATACTTCCCAATAAATTATGTGCCTAATTTGAGTAGCAAAAATTGTAACAGACTATCGCAAAATAACGTTAAAACAATTTGTACAAATAAAAGAAACTTGAAGTCATTCTTGGTCAATAATAAAGAAAAATCTAACATCGGAGAAAACAGTGGTGTTTATAAAATATTTTGCGACGAATGTCCTGCTTTCTATATTGGACAGACAGGAAGGAATATAAATATTCGTGTTGAAAAACATAAAAAGTCAATTTTACAAAACAAAAATACCACTGGTATCTCTGAGCATTGTATAAAATTCAATCACTTTCTGGATTTCAACAAAACCAAATTATTACATTCAGATAACAAAGGAAAGCGTATTGACCTTCTTGAAATTCTTGAAATAAGTTCCGCCCATAATAGTCAATTACCCCTTGTAAACGAACCAATTGATTTTCAGGTATCACCTTTGCTTTTGTCTGTTTTATAAAATACGATGTAATAATCTCCTGTAGTCAGTATTGATAATGAGTTCAAAACTCGAAACATGTCGACTTTTCGTTACTGCTAAATACAGTATCTAAATATTTTTTATATTGTGAAACATAAGCCAAGTGTTTTATTTTATTTTAAAGTTTATACTTTATTCTTTATGATGTTTCACCAAGTGATGTGCGAGAATTCAATCTCAGATATATATATATATATATATATATATATATATATATATATATATATATATATATATATATATATATATACTTATATATAAAATTGTTGATTTTTCTCTAAACTCTTGGTAAAAAATATTTTAATATTTTACCTAAGGAAAATGCATTCTCAAATTGAACACTTATATTTTTCATTTGTTTCGGGTGGCTAGCCAATTATCAAAAGTTCTTTCACGAGTAAAATAGTTTCTTATCCCTACATACTCAGATTTCATCTGCATATTTTGTGGAATCGTGGATTCGCTTTATTAAGAAGTGTGGTATTTCTCAAAATCTGGTTAATATCACTGATTGTAACAGCGGTGACACATTGTAGATCAACTGCTTATTTACAATGGGTGAGTTCTAGTTGTGAGCTTTCGATATTTCTATTACTTAGAGAATATCTAAGTAATTTATTTTCTCATTTAGCTGCATAATTTCGCATATTCTAAATCAATAAAGTTTTTGTTTCTAATACAGTGTTCAGAAAGTCCATTTCAAATACTATTTAGTATGGAGTTTCTGTGTTCTTTTACCCTGGTTCCAATATTAAGTCTAATTTGGCCTATATAAAATGCATCACTATTACCACAGTTGATTTTATAAACATCACTTTTTACACCTACTGGCTATCTTTATTATTAACCAATATTGAACCCGGAATTCTCACTACTGTTATCTGCATATATTTGTGTAAATAGTAGTATTCCTATTTTTTTATGAATGAGTAGATTAATGAATATCTATTGTTTTTTGCGAATTGTTTGATGATTTTATTTTTTTTTGTAATTTTTTTTGGGAAGTGGAATTGATATTGACGATGGGCACTACTATAATGTATGAGTGTATCCGTGTGTGTAGGTTTCCTGAATATATTAAACACGAGATTTAAAAGGAAAAAAGTTCATTTCTGAGGTGAATTGAATTGATGTTTGAAAGTAATTCAAGAGAAAATTTTCGAAATTGCCTATCATATAATGTCCCCCAAATTACCCTTGAAAATTTCAATTAGAAGAGGAGACATAAACCATCTAGTTGTGCAAAATATTTCTTATTAAATTTGAAATAACTTAATTCCAGGCCTATATGTTATAAGTTAATTGACTGTCCTATTTGCTTTATTTCGGGTTGCGCCAAATTACCATTTCGTTTTAGTTATTCAGATATTAGTGTTTTTATTTCTTTTTTTGGTAATTGTCGATCAGCTATATAAGCGATTGGGAGTTGAGAAACAAATTTTATGAAATACCTTTTGAGGGAAACAATTATTATGGAAGTCAAAATGATTCAGAAAAAAGAAAAAAAATGCAAATACATATATATATATATATATATATATATATATATATATATATATATATATATATATATATATATATATATATATATAATCTCTTGATAATTATTAGCAATAACAGGCTGGTCGAATCTTAAAAAACTCGATTTTATTAAAAAGTTGACGTTTCAATACGACATTCGTAGTTTTTCAAAACTTTTGAAAAAATTGAAATCTCCTTGACATTTATTGATTTGAAAAAATTTGAATAGACAAAGACTGCTTTGTCTCGCTAAAATTTTTTTCGAATGTGGTTGTTCTTTGTTATTTATTACGTGCTATTCAGTCTAATATCAACATTCAAAATTCTTATCATTAGATGGCAAGGGAAACCACAGAAACCTTTACCTACGTAATGTTCGAAAATAAAAATAATAGGGTACTATTTATCTAACAACAAAGAAATTAGCAGAAAATAGCAGCAGCCGTTGACACGTGTTTCGGACTCTTTGGTCCTCATCAGAACGGCAACTAATTTCTTTGTTGTTAGATAAATAGTACCCTATTATTTTTATTTTCGAACATTACGTAGGTAAAGGTTTCTGTGGTTTCCCTTGCCATCTAATGATAACAATTTTGAATGTTGATATTAGACTGAATAGCACGTAATAAATAACAAAGAACAACCACATTCGAAAAAAATTTTAGCGAGACAAAGCAGTCTTTGTCTATTCAAATTTTTTCAAATCAATAAATGTCAAGGAGATTTCAATTTTTTCAAGTTTTGAAAAACTACGAATGTCGTAGTGAAACGTCAACTTTTTAATAAAATCGAGTTTTTTAAGATTCAACCAGCCTGTTATTGCTAATAATTATCAAGAGATTAAAAATAGATCACAGGCAACAACAATTCGAATAAATAATTATATATATATATATATATATATATATATATATATATATATATATATATATATATATATATATATATATATATATATATATATATATATATATATATATATATATATATATATATATATATATATATATATTTATTCGAATTGTTGTTGCCTGTGATCTATTTTTAATCTCTTGATAATTATTAGCAATTGTATATATATATATATATATATATATATATATATATATATATATATTTTTTTTTTTTATAGGTATATAAAAATTTGCGCATGGAATAATTTTAGGATAAAACGACTAAATTATTATTAAAGTCTTCATATAAATTTTAAAGGTAAGCAATGGGAATTATTTCCATCATTTACCTTGATGAAATGAGTATAAATTAATGTAAGCTTAGCCGAAATCGCTATCATTGCAGATAGAAATTCTATTTGATAAATTGAATGTTAAATTTAAGAATGTCTTGAACTTCAGTTATACAAATATAGAAGGAAAGAACAAAGTGAGAGAAAACAATTTCACTATAGCGCTACTTTTAACGTGAAACTTTCGATTGGAAATGCTGAAATAAATAATTTCATGAATTATTACCATTTTTTGAATGAGTCTCTGGATCAAAATTTTTTTACCTTATTTGTTGTTTACTCCAAAAGAAACTTTTTTCTAATATATTCAGATGATCCAAAGTTATTGTAACACAGTTATGTAATTAAGAAGAGTTTGCTTAACTTAACAGAAGTGATATGAACTTAATTCGTTGTTTGCCTATCTGAAATTAGGTGGTTTATATGCAAACTTTTTTTCTAAAGTATGTCTGCTTATTATTATTTTAAAATGTTTTACCAACAATTATATGCGTTCTCAAAAACTGCTGATGATTCGATAAAACAGAAATACCTTTTTGACGTTTAGTAATAAAATAAATTTTTGCAATTCAGTATTTAAACTGATTTGAGCCCATCGAAAATAATAGTGATATTTGCAATTTATCGTATTCTTTTAAAACTATCGATGATCGGTAATCGACTACGCAATAATTGTACGCGTGTTAATTTGTGGGATTATGCGATTATTGAGGCTCGAGCTGAAATAAACGTGGGGGTCGAAATGACCCAGAATGGAAAGCTTCGGAGTGGTGACGTGAGGGAGTAAACGGGAAGGCGTGAAGGCAGACCGAGGCATAACGGAAAGTGGCCGATAAATAACAGAGAGAAAGGAAAGGAAGTATCACTACAGAGAAAGCCGCGTATTCCAAGAGAATTCATTTCCTGATTTCATTTATGCAAGAACCCATAATTCCACACGGAATTAAACCACTTTGTCTTTGTTATTACAAACGACCTGTGCTTAAACTTTATATTCTAACCTTAATACAAAACGCGGCAAACGTAATTCAAGTTTATTATCTTTGAAATATCTAGTTCTCACTCGGAAGCGACGTTTTCATTAATAGATGTTTTTCAAGTTGATTTATGTTCATCTGTTCTTTACTGTTTTTCTGTATTCTTTTGAGTTGGAGTTTTAATATATAATACAATAATCACTTATATCTGAAGAGAATTTCCTTTACGTAATTGAAGATACTTATGACTAAGCACAAAACATGAAAATATTTTGCAAGCACTGCAAAATCTTGTGGTGTTTTTGAATTATAGTATGGTAGATAAACAAGTTAGAATTGTTTCTTAATCTTCTTCATCAGCCTTCATGCGTCCACTGCCTCCCGTGAATGTCTCCAGGCATATGTATCTTGCGCTACCTGCATCCAATTTTGATGGATTCTTATCAGGTCGTCTGTCCATCTAGTTGGTGATCTTCCTCTGCTCCGAAAAGCATCTTAAATCGGTCTCCACTCCAATATGCGGTTTGTCCACCTGTCTTCCTTTATTCTTGCATTGTGTTCCGGCCAATTCCACTTCAGAATTGTTATTTTTTCAATTGCGCCAGTTACACCACCTGATCTAGAATTGCTTAATCGCTCTTAAATATGAGGCGTAGATCCAGTTATTCATTTCATCCATGACTCCATGAATATCCCTAAGCTACAAGCATTTGCATCCTAGAAGTGAATGTGCTTAGTGTTCTAAATCAATAAGTAGTAGAAGCAACTTATGGTTCTGTTATGCACAGCACCAAGAATAATACGTAATAAAAATAAACTACTACAGATCAATAATGAAACAATTCCGTTTGATTATGTTTAAAACTAGCTTTGGATTGATTCTTGTTATGATTTCATATTTCGAAATGTCCAATATATTATTTTTCCATCAGCGCAGTTCATGCGCAATTATCAATCAATGAGTTTACTCTTAGGTTTAGTTTTTTTTGATGGAATATTCCTCAGTAATCTCGGTATTGTTTTGTAAATGAAAGGGACCAAACAGTAGGCAAAATTGAACATACAATGAGTTGTACTAATGCGTTTTCACGACAATTAGATAAAGAATATTTTGAGCAACAATTGTAAATTGAATAACGGAGCCTTATTCATATGCTTTATATATATATTAATATATATATATATATCTATATATATAAACATATATATATATAGTTATATATATATATATATATATATATATATATATATATATATATATATATATATATATATATATATATATATATATATATATTTGGAAGCTTGATACAAATCAGAAAAAGTACCAGAATGTTACTGTGGTAATGGTGATGAGACCAAAAATAACATCATATCAGCATTGCTTGAAAAACTTTTATCTTACACTAAAAGATACAGATTAATTTGACATTCATTATTGCTCATATAGAGTAAGTGAGTCATTATGACTGATAGATCGAATCATCATTTTATGCCGTACAACGTTGTTTACAATGAAAAAATGGAAAGTTTTATTTTTGGTTATAAATTACACTTGGTCTATATAGTTTGATCTACAATTATTGTTGAAAAAATTAGTCAGTCATGGAGACTGATGACAGAAGTGAAATCTTAAAATTTTAAAATAATGTTTTTGTTTTAATTTTTGAGTTAAATAAACACAATTTCATAATTTTTGAAATGAATTTTCGAAAATTAATTTGGTTTTCGTATCTATTGGCACACCGAACATTAATTATACCTATACATTTTCATATAGTTTATTTATTAATCAAAACATATGATGTGTTGCTCAAGCCTTGTACAAAATATAAATAAATAGTATATTATGATATTAGGAGAATAAGTGATACTTTATGTGCTGAGCGTGGAAAGTTTGTAGTGAGTCAGACAATCCATGCGAAGCACATAATAGTTATTTATGTACCAAGTGCGTTATATAGATCATTATGCCCTGAGGGAAACATTCGGCCCGAGGGCCTCTGGCCCGAGGGATGAATGTTGCCCGATGGGCATAAGGATCTAGTAACGCACGCGGTGCATACATGATTTTATTTTTCACGAAAAAATTATTATATTATGATGAAAAAGCGATTTTAAAATCGTTTCATTGCTCCTATCCATTTTCCTTCTCATAGTAGGCATGTCATTTGTTGATATTTTGACGTTTGTGAATATTTTTGTCATCATATTCAGTGAATGTCATGCTGCTTTCTTCGTGTAGTCTTATAGAAATAATGGAAATGAAAATGAATTTACCCAAGAATATCATAGAAAATGCAGCCAAAGCTGCGAATAATTCATTGCCGGAGAAATCCAGAGTCGTATACGACAAGGATTATGAAGTATTTAATCAATAAAATTTGCTTCATTTCTCCTAGTACAATAAGCGGGCGTTTTGAATCCATTATGCCCGCAAATGCGGGCATAATGGCCTAGGGCATAATGAGTATGTTTATAGCAACCGTATCCAAGGTCAAATAAACATATTATATACAAGTGAAAAATAAAGTATCTTATTCTCCGAATATCATATACTATTTTTTCTTCAAACATGCATAATTTCATTCGAAATAAAACAATAAAAGGAAACGAATTTTTTAATAAAGATAACAAGATTGAATCTTTAACTTATTTCACTGAATATTGCCTTTTTCGTATCGTTGTCATGGATACGTACTTGTTTGACATCCATTAAAACAAATATTTCAAATTCGGTGAAGAAAATGAGTTTAGAAATGTGTAATGATCCTCCCGAGGTGGTAGAGGCAGCTAGAATAGCTATACAAAACTTGCTGCCGACGAAATCTGCTGCAGTATATGAAGCTGCGTTTGTTAAGTTCAACAAATGGTGCAATGGAAAAAAAGTAGTGCAATACTCTGAGAACGTTTTGTTGGCATATTTTACCGAAATGGCACTGAAAATGAAGACTTCTAGTTTGTGGGCTCATTATTCAATGATAAGGTCTGTGTTGAATTTGAAGCATAATGTGAACATTGAAAAATACAACAATTTGCGTGCATTTTAAAAAAAAGCAGGGAGAAGGTTATAAGCCAAAGAAATCGAGAGTCTTGTCAAGGGAACAGTTCAGCAAATTTTTGTCTGAAGCCCCAGATGATAAGTATTTGGCGATGAAGGTAATAAAATAACATTTTGTTTGTTTCACATTGTGCTAACCAACACTTAATTTTTTAGGTAGTTTTGATATTTGGAATATCTGTGGCATGTCGTTGCGATGAACTAGTGAATATGACAGTTGATGATCTTGAAGATATGGGTTCTTTGCTGCTAATAAACATTCTCAACACTAAAACTAATAAGAGTAGAACCTCCAACGTCCTGGGTGATGAATATCTGAGCAAATATAGGGAGAACGTTAATTTGCGCCCTGCCGATTTTAGGGAACGACGTTTTTTTTTTGAAATATCAAAATGGGAAATGTTATAAAGCTGTTATGGGTATCCATAAAATTGGTAGTGTAGCAAAAGACGTGGCATTGTATCTGAAGATTCCAAATTGGAAAGAATATACAGGGCATTGCTTAAGAAGAACTTCCGCAACAATGCTTGTTGATAGTGGGGTGGATATCACTAAGCTGAAAAGGTATGGGGGTTGGAAATCTGATGCAGTTGCCGAAGGGTACATCGAAGACTATGTGCAAAGTAAAACCAAAATTGCTAAGAGAATTCTTCAACCTAGCTCCGCGGAAAATCTCGAACAATCTTCATTTAATGAACCCGATACAAGTAATGGATTTGTAAATGCCGTTCACTCTGGAAAAGTTGTTATGAATAGTACTGATATTGCAAGAAGTGGAGGATTCTTAAATGATGCAAATCTTCATAATTGTACTTTTACTATAAATATTACGAATAAATAATAAATACCATTGTGAATAAATTCATAGTACTATAATGTGTTTATACGCTTAGGAGTATAAGTACTTATACTCCTAGTCATATAAATCACACTTAGTGTCATTAAGGAACGTCACAAAAGTTATCACTTATATGACGTTTGAAGAACAACTTTATTTAAATGAAAATTAGTGTAACTTATATTATTTATACCTTGTAATTGTATTCATATAGATGTAAATTAACATTATTTTCATTATCATTACCATCGTTCCACAACACCTACTTGATCGTTTGCACCTGCTTTCAGTCCATGTCATGAAAATTCGTATTAATGTTAACACATATTCTACTTGTTGAAAAATTTTTTGAATTTGCAGGGAAGTCGTAATTTCATTTTATTTAGAGTAACTGAAAATTTTTCAAATTCAATTATTACCTCTGTTATTATAGGTACAAAAAATAACTGGATGGCTATGTTACAAAAGATATGTGAAAATCTAAGATATGATTAAAATACTTCCTAAAGTGAAATTGGCTTTTACGTAGTTGGGTTCTGCATCGATTCTGTTTCGAACTATATAAAGGGTTGAATCCGCTCCTGAATATGTTAGATATATGACTCTTTACTGGGCTGTTGATATGTGAGGGCTTTTATCTTAAATTACGAAAAAATTACGAGTTAACTCAGCTGCACACAGCTGACAATCCTAAATAAATAACACACTTAGAATTGAATATACGTTAGGTGTCACTTTACATTTCCAATCTAGTTTATCTTTCCTCTTAGGTTCATTGTTTTAAGGAATTACGAATGATTATGTCGTATGAATATTAAAAGTATATATCAACAAATATATGAATTTGAGCTTCAAATAACGGTCAATCAAATAAACTTTAATCTCGCTTAAAAAGAAGTGTGACAATTAAAGATCAAAACGAATATTTCCACAGTTCTAAGTAGTTTGGTAATGATTACAGTGGCGGCTCGTGAGGTTTTGGTTTGAGGAGGCTACAAAAGGTGTTAAAAAATACACCATAGCCGAAAATTTTTAGGATTTCAAGGTCAACCGCCTTATAATTTAAAGAAAATCAAAGTAAAACAAGCACCCTAAGCTATTCATTTGTTTTTTCTTTCGAGTGTCTACCTTGAAACCTACAACTCCTATTTACAATATTCACAAAAACTCTTCTCAGCCAATTAATCAATTCATCTATTCATCAAAATTTTTTTTCTCTCACAATAAAAATAAAGCAAATAAAAAGTTATTATATATTTTTGAAGATTAGCGGGATTCTGCGATCTTTAACGTTAGCGAAATGATCTATAATATCCTCATAAAATTTTTTGTCTTTCGCCAAAAGTGTTACCAATTCCTTCTCAATAGACAACAAACTAATATTTTTCAAACGATCCTGGCTCATTGAATTTCGTAAATAAGTTTTAATTCTCTTAAGAGTGGAAAACGAGCGCTCTACGGAAGCCGATGTCACCGGGATAGAAACAATTAGACATAAGAGTTTATAAACTTGGGGTAAATCTTGATTCAAATCATTATCAAAAAGGTATTCAATAGTCCTCACATGATTTTCATTTTGTCCCAAAATTTCATTGTCATTATAAACAACACACAAATCACTTTTTATGGCCACCTTATCAAAAAAAGTGTATTTTCGACATAAATTTTCCAAAAGGTTATCTGGAAAATTAGCCGAAAATCCGGTAAACAAATTTTTATTGAGTAAGTCGAAGAAATGCAGTTCTTTCAAATCAGAGAACCTTATTTCTATTTGACCCCTAATAGTATCCAAAATTTCATAAAATATTTGCTTATAGTGAAGCTCCATATCTGCGTAACTGAATTTCTTTCGTTTTGGGCTAAATTGAGTCGTATCATCAGTAGTTTGAAATACAGAAAATAGTTTTTTAAAATAAACTTCTGCACGAAATTGTGAAATTTTTTCCAAAAGAAACTTGAGCCGATTTCGTGAGTAAATTGCATCTGAAAACTTGTGCTGTAAGATTTGAAAAACTATTTCTGTTTGTTCAAAAATTAATTTAAAGATGTTCAAAAAATATATAAATTCCTTATCTTGTAAGTAAGATATTAATCCGCGTGCTGCATTTAAAGTTACTTTATCACTGAAAAATTCCTCACTTTCAACTAGGTATAGAATTAAATCCTCAAATCCTAAGCGGCCCCAAACAGAGACATTTTCACTAGTAAAAAGTAAACACTGCCAACAAAATAATTTATTTTTCACCTGTGATCCGGTTAGGCAAGGATATCTCTCATAATTCCTTGCATTAAAACCGCGGTTTTGTTGTCTGTTACGCTGCACCAAATTGTTTAATTCAGGGGTAGGTCGCAATGTTTTTATCAAAACTTTATCCTCATAACTTAGTGCACTAAAGTTATGGGATAACAAATATTCCCCTAAGTCACCATTGAAATTTTTGAAATTAACTTCAGTAACCAAACTCATTTTAAAACAATACGCCAGCAATATAAGTAAACACGCTGCTGTTTACGGCCATTAGTAACTACGATCACACTACGATTCAATTAATGCTTTCCAACGAATTCACTCGATGTCACGCGAAATTCTATAGTTGTGATTGGTCGACATTGTATGAGTCTGGGTCTCTATCGGTGTTGCCATTCACATGTGTTTTGCTTTTCTATTGCAATGAAGTATTCATTCGGAGTATTTGCACCGTTGTTTGCTTTTCTGTGGCAGGCATAATGAACGTTGAGAATATACCTTTCTAAGCCTCCGCAGCGTTGCCACAAATTTTGAAATGAATGAAATGCAGTAAATGTAAATACCTTCTATCTTAATTAATAAAAATATATTATATAATGTAGGTTGAAAAGAAGGTAGGTGCATAAAATAATATGATTTTGATTAATAGGAATATGCTGAATGCTGACTATTCAATATAATATATTAGTGATACACGGAATATTATTGAGGAGGCTTAGCCTCCTTAGCCTCCTCTGACTAGCCACCCCTGGTAAAGAATATGTTAAAAAACTGTTGAGCAGCAAAGCTCTGTCACTAAGGTCGTATATATCGCGCGACGCTAGCATCACGTTGAGATGCGATTCGAACGGAGTGGCATATACGGTTTGAAAAACCATGCTCTAATAGCAAACCGAATCAGAAATAATTTATTATATTGAAGAAAAAGTTTTGCGTACTGAAAAAACATGTTTCAATAGCAAACCCTAATAAAATTTGAAAATAATTTATTTTATTCAAAAAAAAAGTGCATTGCGAAGCAGGTCGAGATGCGATTCGAACGAAATAGTCTTCACGAAGTGCAGCGCGGTTGAGAAAAAGAGTTGAAACTCACAACGAATTGTATTTCAGCATGAACTCAATCCACGTTCGAAATTTCAACCCTTTAATTCAAACTGCACAAAGAACGATAAAGCAAGATATCTACGTAAAAATGGTGACGATTGGAAAAATTTGCCTGAATCTTTGATAGTATTGTTCTACAAATACCAAATTTAGGCTCATTTGCTGTGATGAGAGCCGATGGAGATGCTAATATGTACATATATATCTATATATATATATAATACAAGCCGAAAAATTGAATCCAGTCTACAGCAAAAACCATATTTTTTAAATTTCTGAAATTTGGTGTGAAGTTAAGTCTGATCATGTAGATTCCCACTAAGACGGGGTTTTTTAAAATTCCGCCGTTAAGGGGTTGAAAAAGGGTAAAACGTGTTTTTTGATGTTTCTCGCAAAATAATGGACTTAGCGATCCCGTTCTTCCACTAAAATGTTAAGTAAAATGAACTCTAGAAAGTAGTTTCTAAGTTTTTTGAAATTCCATCATTTAGGGATGCAAAAGGGGTAAGTCTGTTTTTTTTATATTGGCTATTTCCGGCAAAATAATCGACTTAGCGATTCCGTTCTTCCACTACAATGTTCCTTATAATTTTATTAAAAAACAATTTTCTGCATTTTTTGATGTTGTATCATTTAGGGGTTGAAAGAGAGTGAAATGTGTTTTTCGTATATTGGCTATTTTTGGCTGAATCTCGCAAAATAATGGACTTAGTGATCCCGCTCTTTCACGAAAATATTAAGTAAAATTAACTTTAGAAAGTAGTTTCTCAGTTTTTTGAAATCCCATCATTTAGGGGTGAAAAAGGAGTGAGTCTGTTTTTTTTTATTGGCTATTTCTGGCAAAATAATCGACTTAGCGATTTCATTCGGCCACTAAAATGTTCCTTATAATTATCTTGAAAAACAACTTTCTCCATTTTTTAAAATTCGATCATTCAGGGGTTGAACGGGGGTGGAATAAATTTTTGGTATATTGTTGTGTACGTGTTTAAAAAAAAATTATTAAAATATGAATTTTCTCAATTACGAATATGAACTATATCTTAATAAATTCATACGTATACATATATGGATACGCGGGCGAAGCCGCGACGGGTCCCGCTAGTATATATATATATATATATATATATATATATATATATATATATATATATATATATATATATATATATATATATATATATATATACATATATACATATATATATATATATATATATATATATATATATATATATATATATATATATATATATATATATATATATATATATATATATATATATATATATATATATATATATATATATATATATATATATATATTTATATATAATAATAATAACTACGTAGAAAACACTGCGGTTGGAGAAATTTACCCAAATAATAGTTCTGTTCCGCTCCAAAAGCACTCCGAGATACAAAATTGCAGCTCATTTGGTTTGATGGGAGCCGCTAGAGAATGCATTATGCACCGGAATATATATTTATTTATATATATATATATATATATATATATATATATATATATATATATATATATATATATATATATATATATATATATATATATATAATGGAAGTATGACAAATCATACCAAATCAAAACAAAACCTGTTTATTAACGAAATTTCTCCACTACTCTCATGAACAGCTCATCTGCAGTTTACAGTTTGCAGCGTGAACATTGAATAATCGCAGGATACATTATCACAACATTACACGTACCTTTGCCATAATCTCTTAGTCAATTAATTTGTTGATATTTGATTTCCTCTTCAGATAAGACTAGTGAATATGAGGAGGAACAAATGGTTCGAATCATCTAATAATTATACATCTACAATTTATATATCTGACGAAAAATATTTCGAAAATCGTGGTCCAGGAGGTCTGAAATGAATAAAAAATTGCTCACGTACCTGACATTTTACTTGCGATACGCAGCAATATTCTATATTTTCAAGGAAAATGCGACACAAAAAATTCAAAAAATTCGCCATTTCTACTTGATCTTAATCAAGCACAATGACCATATTTACTACAAATTGACAATCAAAAATATAAAATTCATACAATCTGCAGTACCTACTGCAGTTTCGAACTTTCCTTAATCTTCGGATGCTTATTAAAAACTGATTAACATCGGTCTTTTTATAACTATTATAAGATATTTCGAGTATATTCGAGTATTGCGAAATTTGGAATCTAAATCTATTCTTTGTGTATATTGTATCCACTTTATGGTATTCACTGATTATTTGGAAAAATCTGAGATTATGTAGCTACATAGACTGATCTGATCATTCAAAAACTCAATATCTTCATTATGATAGGCTTTGAAATTTTCTAGTGATTCAAAATAAATTTAATTACTGAATTTTTTGAATTGTATGTATAATCTCCAACTGTTCCCTGATATTGATAATTCAGTCTCTTATAATAGTTATAAATACACCGATGAAACTGGAATAATGCATATAGTTCAAATTTTGTCTTTTTGATAGACAATATAAATAGTGAATATAGTCATTATGTTTCATAAGAAATTAGCACCTATTGAATATTAACATTTTTAGTTCTAATACTAAAGTAGATAAAGGCAATCAATAAGTGCAAAAAAGGCATGTATAGTATTATTGAAAAAACAATTGAATCACTTCGTTCGAAGCTTATAAAATAATTATCAAATTTTTTTATTCATTGTATCTCATGAAGTCACGGTAAAGCAAAAACAATAATAGACCTCAATTAAGATGAATAAAATCAAACTGATTTTCTAGTCAATTTTTCATATATTTCTACTAGATTAGAGTCTTCCATTGAAAAATAGGGAATAAAAGCATTTCTTCATTACTTCGAGTGAACTAGAAACGAATTGAAAATAATGTTTTTAGGAGATTTACTTAAAATTTAGTACATTGTGACATACATTTCGCTTCGCTAAGGCTTCTGCGGATACTCACACAGAATGTTGTTAGTAAAATATATTCTTAAGAAATTACAGTATATCAATATAAGAAATTTTTTTAAAATTCCTATAAACAATATTTCATTCAGTTTCCATCAATTGAAACAGAATTAATCAAATAACTAACCCCTATAAATTTTCGAATTAATTATCTGAAGCATATCGAATGGTAAAAGTTTTACGATATGAATTGTACTAGATAATTTTATTATTTTCAGTGATGTCCTAGCAGTAGTGACGATCACATTTACAACTTTCCTCATTCAAATAATTTGCATTAAAGATGATCTATTCAGTGAATTTTCTTTGCAATAATCGTTAAAGGAGACGAAAATTCCCCATGGTTCATCGTGTAAGTGTTCTATGTCTGACAGGGGAGTGGATACGTATAATCCTGGGAATTAATTTGCATAAATTTAATTACTACAAGGGGCCGAAGGCTCCCCTACGCCAACTAAGATAAATCGCGTCGTTCCTTGTTACCGCCATCTTAGAAGCTGTGCTGGATCAATACACATGGGGAACGTGTAAGTGACTAGCCGATTCGAAGAGAACTTTGTATAGTAAAGCGTATATCCGAAATTATGAAATTTTGAAGCTATTAATTGATGAGGACGATATTTGGTGAAAATCGATATTCATAATTGAACAAGTAATAACAGTTTTTCCATATATTCATTAATAATGCATGACGCGAGTTTCGAAATTCTACTTCATCAACACATGTTAACTTAACAATGGTAAAATTCTATACAGATACAAATGATTCTAAGCAATCAAAATTATTCAGGAGTTAATTTAAAATAGTTGATTAATTTAAATCAAAGCTACTAATAGGAACTGCATTGTTAAACAAGTTTAACGAGGAACTATTTGTGAGTTTAATCTGACCGTTGAAGAAAAGATTTGAGTATTTTATTACTTTGATTTTTAAGGATTCCAGAGAATTTTTAATTTGAATTTATTTTAATGTTATTCATTGTTATGTTGTATCACTTTTCAAATATTTTCTTTGTTTCAATTTTATATTTATATTTTTGAGTTTATATGTTAACCTTATCTCTCATCTTTTGTTATAATAATAATAATAACCTTATTCTTCTTATATACCAATATATATATATATATATATATATATATATATATATATATTTTTTTTATATTTTTTTTGGTTGTGTTTCTCAATTGTAGAAATTTGCACAACTACGGCATCTAATTTCGAAGCATATATGCATATATATATATATATATATATATATATATACATATATAACTTTTTTCAAATTTTTGATAGTTATTAGCAATAACAGGCTTGGTGAATCTCAAAAAACTCGATTTTATTAAAAAGTTGACGTTTCGCCACGAAATTCGTGTCTTTTTCAAAACTTTTGAAAAATTGAAATTTCTTTGACATTTATTGATTTGAAAAAATTTTTTGGCTGTGGCCGCTCTCTGTTATTCATTACGTGCTATTCAGTCCAATATTAACATTGAAATGTGTTATTATTAGATGGTAAAGGAAATCACAGAAACCTTTACCCACGTAATGTTCGAAATTTTTTTATTACGGCTGTGGCCGTCTTCAGTTATTAATTACGTGCTATTTAGTCCAATATCAACAGTCAGGTCTGTTGATATTAGATGGGAAGGGATAACCACAGAAACCTTCACCCACATAAATTACAAAATAGGTTATACATATACATATTTATATATATATATATATATATATATATATATATATATATATATATATATATATATATATATATATATATATATATATATATATATATATATATATATATATATATATATATAATTATTCATTCGAATTGTTGTTGCCTGTGAACTATTTCTAATCTCTTGATAATTATTAGCAATAATTATATAATAATTGAGATTCAACAAGCCTGTTATTGCTAATAATTATCAAGAGATTATATATATATATATATATATATATATATATATATATATATATATATATATATATATATATATATATATATATAGATATATATATATATATATCAATTATCAATAAATCAAAAATCTGTAGCAACTAAATGTCCGGACCACATAAAATTATAGATATTTGTAAAAATTTTGTAGTGGTTGGATGTTATTTTGATTATAAAAAAATTGATTGCAAGTAATTCAATCAATGAGGAAAACTCATTCAGCTTATACTTTGAAATATTGAACTGGGACAATAAGGGTTAAAAATAAAGTTTTCACAATCTTTAAAAATCACTAAATTCAAATAAATAGGTTTTGTCATCACAAGTGGTACCTTATATTAGAATTGTTGAACAATGTACTTCCTGGTAGTGGTTTGGTTTGAATTTCCTAAATATTTTACATTACCTCCTATATAGTTGTGATTGTATGTAAATTATGTAAATATATCAATATATTATATCAATAGAAATTATTTCTGAAAATACCCATATACTAATATATTGTCAAGAGGAAATTACACATGGATGAATGAGAGAAAATTCCAAATTATTATCTTTCAATAAATGAATATTTGAGCTTCATATTTCTAATGTATGTAGATTGTAGAGAGTGTATATTATATGTAGGTAAGTCATATCAATCAATTCGTAAAATACGAAGTGTTGCTAATACATACCTACTGAGCTATGGACTCACAATATCCAAAATGCAGGATTTTTTTGGAAATACCCTTCCGCAAAACTGTACGGAGAGCCAAAATTGTTTAACACCCACCATAATTATGATTTTCATGTCAGTTTACTGTTGAATTTTTGTTTTTATTTAGTATGAACGCTGTTTATTAGAGTTCTTAATGTGCCTTAAAATCTTATTCAGTTGTCTAGTGGATAATAATGAAATGAGTTACAACTCCACTCATCAGCATGAGTTCCCTCAGAGAGGAGAGTTACATTCACTGCAAATCTTGAAACGCTGAAATTTTGGATTACGAACTGATATTTTTGAAGAGGTAGTAATAATTTTCTGATCTAATTTTGGTAATGTGAATTAGATTTTATGATAAATGATTAAATAGTTTCTTAAATAGACGCTATTAGCCGGAGTAACTTTGTATCACTCCAAAAGCTTAAATAAATGGAAAGATTTTCATTGAAAATCAATAAATTTCCTGATTTCAGGTTGTGTGCTATCTTAAATCTCAGTAAGAAGCCAATTAAAAATATTCATGAAGAAAGTCAACTAACTAAATATATAGAAAATAAATAATAATTTCATATTATGGTATTAATATAAATGAAACGACGAACCAGTATTTCTTGCCTTAATAGCTTTGGTGTAAAATGCGCCAATAAAACAAAAATACATAACTAACATATAACCAACATATTTCACAACTTAAATAAAACACTATTTTGATCAACTCTTGTCCATACTACACAATGTTTTATTCTGATTCTCATATGATGTTAGTTACACCTATTTTTATATAGATAGGTACATCACGTTATTTTCAAGATGGTGCATCACTGTATATAAAACTCTATTTTCTATTGATTCAGATAAAATAATCACTTTCTTTACCTAAATTTCTCAAATTGATCAACATCATCAGCGATCTTTTCGATGTTGTCAACATACTCTGTTGTTGTTTAATATCAAATTGTGGTCGCCCAGTAGTCGAAATTCGATCGCAATACATAAAATTTCTAAGTTTGATTGTATTTAAAAATGGCAGTATGAGAACAATGATGATATAAAATGGCGGTGGCGCCGGCAGCATATAAATTTTTCATAAATTCAATTTGATGTATTTTAATCGCATATAACATATAAATTCCAACTTCATTCACTTCTTCTTTATATATATTTTATCCACATCAATTATCACCCTTCTTCGTGCTAGCAATATGCGTTAAAAGGGAACAAATTTTTGTCTTCAAGTATAAATATTAATTTTTCATAGAGAATTGCCTCGTTTACTGCAACGGCTTGTCATAAAGTTCGTTATTGAAAATTACGTTCCGTGATCTAAACGCTCTTCCTGAAATGTGCGTCTTCCTTGAGCTCTCTTTGCGCTATTATAATTAAACTGGCCAAATTAACTTTACTGAAATATATCGAATAATGTTGGCACGACTCGATGAATAACCTCATCTAAGGTATAATGTCTAGCAGCCAATAAATTCAACAATCATTTTATAACCTTCTCTGAAAATGGAGTCCTATAAAGCTTGAATGATGTTTTTGTTCCTCGGGGCTGTTATGGTTGTTAGATAAAGTGTTGCTTCAGATGGAATCACCGGCGCCTTGAAAACACACCCCCTCCCGTCCACATGAGACATCGTGGGTAAAACACCAAAGGCGCATGTAAAACAAAGACAAACCTCGCTATCCAGGATGTATAATTTAAGCAAACGACCTCTGATAAGAGCTACGTGTGTAAACTATGGGCAATCTAACTCAATAAAGTTTATAGTGGCAGGAATGGAGGAGCAGATAACGACAAGGTCGCTAATCCTGCGCTAGTTAAAGTTCCCCTATTACTTCTGACGACTTCCAGTTATGAGTATTGCGATGTTTATTTTGAAACAACTTCGTTTCGTATGATATCGATTTTCCTTTTGGTTGAAATGGGATAGCATAAAAATTCGCAAAAACCTCTTGTCAAATATATTCATGTGAACAAAGTGTCTACATTTTTCGTCTGTTCAATATTTCAAAACCCAGCGATGGGTTCATTCAGTTCGGTTACTATTATTACAAAATTTTTGTTGATAAGACCAACTTATGAATGAAAATTTTTATATGAGTTTCTGAATAAAACAGTTGTGAATTATAATTTTCTTGAAAATTTCTAATGTTTCTATTACACATACGTTTCAGATTTCTCTACCCTCGTTTGGCTTCTATCTGAGAGAAAATGAGGTTAAATATTGAATTGATTTGACCGTCAATTGAGATGTGATTATACATTTTATCCAAAAAATGCATACCTATACTTTGTTTGTATCACTATTTTTATTTATGTAAATATTTGTAACTGCAGTTTCGTTGTTCAGCTACATTTTGAGGCATATCAACATTTTTGGAATTGTGGGCAGGTATACAAAGGAAAGGGTTGGGAGATCATTTTTTTGAAACCGCTAGTGAGGTCCATTTTTGATCATATTAAGTGAATGATATAAGGGGCCTAGCATCTATAACTTTCTATATGTTTACGAAGGAATAATAAGAAGACTGTTCATTTTTGAAGAATGTAGGTATAGCTCATGAAAATATTTGACTTAGGATTTTACTATTTTGATTACATACTTATTATGAATATAGAAACCTTATCTATATTTATAGCTCTTCAAGAAATAATTTCATCTATTCATAAATTTTGTATGACTTATTGGAAGGTTTCAATCAATGATCATCATTTCCAGTTATACGTGAAATGAGGTATTTAGAGTTGTCAAAATTTAAATCCCCACTCGATTTATAGGAAGTACAGATAATTCTTTAGAGTTTTTGGAGATGAAATAATAATTTTGTTGACTACATATATCTTCTGTTATTTTTAAGACACTATTCTTAATATTCATAATGATTCAGTCAAGCTTCTGGCACATTGGACTGATATCTAGATAATTGTCAGTCTGACTGAGAAACTGAAGAGGACATTTTAGACAAATACTTTTTTTTCAAAACATTCAAGAATTTCATATTCATTCAAAAATTGTATTATTTTGATATTGTATTGTGGCACCTGATAGTTAGGCCCGCCGCGCGCGAGCAACTTTTAGCAGGCAACTATATTTAGTTGCCGAAATAGAACAACCTTGCGTAAGGGCGATTTTTAGTCGAAGCAACTAAACAATTGAGACATTTTTTATTCCGCCGATGACTAAACAGTTGCCTACAGTTAACAAGAAATATACAGCGCACTTTTTTAAACCTGCCGCCGCACACGGGCGATTCTCTAGTTGCCGAGTCAGTTGGTTCTTGTTCTTCAAACGTTTCAGTCAGGGCCGGATAAACCCTGTCCGGGCCCCTAGGCAACAACCCTGTCCGGGCCCCAGGTCTTTTCAAGTTGATAAAGGGATGTAAGTTACTCCCAGAAGATCGACTCCAGGTATCCTTACTTCAAAGTCTTATGTGATATTGCAACAACATGGTTACTTTGTCTTGATGCTGCAGCATCACCTTACCTGACTCGTTAGCTTAATTAAAATGGTCTTAATGAATAGGTTATATAGATAAGTGATGAATGATGATTCAGGTTGCATGATGGGTAAGGAAAGATAAATGAGATGAGACGCGGTTATTTTGAATTTGATCTTGTTAAACGCAATAAGATACAATAAACTAAAGAAAACAGTTTTGTGAAGTACAAATTGGAAAAAGTCAACTAGATGGTTCTGTATGTATGAAATATTTCATCAATGATTGACAATATGCTTCGAAAGAAAGCAATAATATTGTTGAGGAATTTCATACAAATTTTCAAATAAAACTTTCATTCCATGAAATTTTTTTTTCTTGTTGCGTGCACGGGCCCCTAGCTGATGCGGGGCCCCTAGGCAGTTGCTTACTCTGCCTAATGGTTAATCCGGCACTGGTTTCAGTGAATGTTGTTTGTCCTAATAGCAATTCTGTAATTATGTCATTCGACATAGATAAATTTATAACTGAGGTTGAAAAACAGCCAGCGTTATATTTTATTGGTAACTCTCTCAATTCCTCAAATAGCTGATCAAATTAACCTTTGAAAAGTATTCAGCTTAAAATAGGGTGGATCCAAAATCGCTTTCGATTTAGTTTTCGAATCACACATACTACCTCAACAAAATCCATGTCGAACAGCAAGGTGCGGGCAACTATTTATACATTTGTTAATGTAACATATAACAGCAACTTTTTATCACGTCAATTATTAAACACCAGCAACTCTAGTTGCTAGTGCACGGCGGGCCTTATAGTTGAGCATAACTGACTAAGGCCCGGTTTTTCAATGCTCGGTTAAAACTCACAGTTAGCTGACTATAAGTTAAGCTTAACCATCAGCTAAAGTTCCAACTAAGAACTATTGCGTTTCTCCTTCGAATGTTTGACTTTAGGCTAGCAAATCGTCAGCTAGCGATATATTTGTTAACGTTGGTAGTATACTGATGTTTCAGGGAGCACTAAAAAGCTAAATCACTTTAACCGAGCATTGAAAAACCGGGCCTAAGCCGTGTAAAACATTTCAACTTAACGGATCATAACTAATTTTAATGTTTCAGTTTTATAACGATGTTTGTTGTCGAGAATTACAAATCTTAAAACGTAATCGTTATGAACGAAAGTCATAGGAATATTGTTTTGATGATTAAAATAACTGATGGCGAACGTATGATGTGTATTTAAAGACTGTTTTTGAATACTTAAGCTATGTTATTCTTGATACAAATCTACACTCAAGTTTCGGAAGATGATTCTAAATCTTCCGTGAGTGTCTATTAGGTGCATGAAATATTTGAAACTGAATACCAGATAGGTATTATAAATATTGAAGGTAACGAAAATAAATAATGCCCCTAAAATGAACCTCCAAAATGTATTAAGAATTAGTTGAAAATTCTTGAAAATAACTATCAGTTAACTGTGTATGTGTTTTACGTAATTATCGAAGTACATTTAGGTTAATGGGTGTTTTCTTTGAGAAGATTAAAGCTACGAAAAGAGAACAACAGTTTCAAGACAATTTATGAACAGTGACTGAAAAAAGTAATTCGAAACACTAGAAAAGTAAGGTTAATAAATAAACTGAATAATTAAAGAAAAAATTATTGAATTGAATTGGCATTTACTTGGTGAAAGTTCATATTCATAACTTTATAAAGAAATAAAAAACTAACTTTTCACAGGTTGAAATAAAAATCTATTGAGTAAACGCGTTGCGTTGTTAACGTTGACTTCATCTCGTATGCCTTCATCTCGTACTGAATTATTGTATTACAAAACAAACTATTTATACGAAAAATTGAACATAATAGAGGGGTTCCTAGAGAAACTAAATAACAATAAGCTATTTATGCAGAGTTATTAGTAGGTACATTGAACAGATTGAGGAGAAGAAAAGGGTTTACTTCAATCTAGTCGTTAACTACGTTTCCGGAATTTTTAAATTTATTGATGTATAGGGATTCCCAACAGTTAGTTTTGTGGAGTCTATTTTCTAACTGTACTATTATGAGACTTATTTTCTTACTATTCAGCTTCGATACGTTGGTGTTCGATAATTAAATGTTATAGGGCAGGGTTGGCGAACCTTTTTCATTGTCCGTGCCACAAGTTTGTAAATAATCTTTATGACATTACTATTGTGCCAAACTAACATTGTCCAACATGTATCTTCGTTTTTGTTTTTCATTTCATATTTTTTCTATTTCTTACACTCTCGAGAAAAAAATTATTATAATTATTATTATTTGGATTATTCTTTGTTATTTTTTTGTGCGTGCCATCAATATTTTCTTTCGTGCTATAGGTTCGCCATCCCTGTTATAGCTGATAGTTATTGAGACAGAACGTTTGAATGAAATTCATTACTACACTATTTCTGGGCTGACTGATCTTCACAAAATCCTGAAATCTTGTACTTTTTAAAACACTTATACAGAATCGACTGTGATTGTGCTATTAGTCATATTAAAAAAAATAGGTGTGCATGTACTAGTATTGTACATTATCTCACTTACCTTATCATTTATATTGGGTGTGGAACTGAGAAGAGGCTTTCTAAGACGTAAAATCCTTTCATTTAGAGTTTACATGTTGGTCTATTGGAGCTTATTTGTCAGTAGATTTAGGTTCTAATGAGTTTATACGACTTCAATGACAGGATGGGTAAATACATTGAATAGGTAGTGTTCTCGATATTCGTTGTGAAGATCAATAGCTTATACTATCAATACATACCTACTATAGTGTTATTTTTATGGGATAAAATTGAAGGATCATGTTGAGGATTATAATAAATAATTAAATATTTCAGTACGTTTCTTGACGCAAATCGATCAGAAAGAGAATAAAAAAATAAAATAAAAGAGAATAAAAAAAATTGGTTACCAGCAGAGCTAAGGCCATATTTGCACCGCGTCGTATTGCTATTCGACGATACATAAATTATGGTTTGATAAACCACGCTTCACCTCGCAATGTGCATCGCGTACTTAGGGACCACGAAGTAAACCGTAATAAAAATTTGAAAATAATTTATTTTATTCAAAAAAAAATTAAAAACTCGCGAAATTCATGAACAGTCTCAAAGTGCAGTGCGGTTGAGAAAAAGAGTTGAAACCCATATAAAAAATGAACTCAATCTACGTACCAAACTTCAACCCTCTAACTCAATACAGAGGCTGTGGATTTATCCACATGTTCAAAAACCATGAAAAAACAAGAAATATGAACGTTCAAATGGCAGAGTTCAGAAACGTTCACCTCAATTTTGATAGTTCATTTCTGCCTCGAAAATAACCCCAAATATAAAATTTCAGCACAGGTGGTTTGATGGGAGCCGCTAATACATTCCGGGAAAATATATAAATGAAAACACAAATATCTACATAAAAATGACGGTGATGCAAGATATTCACCAATTTTCGACAGTTTTATTTTGCCTCTAAAACAATCCTAGATACTAAATTTCACCTGATTGTATATAGATATATATATATATATATATATATATATATATATAATATGTAATATATAATATATAATATTATAATATATAATATATAATATATAATTATTATATAATATAATATATATAATATATAATATATAATATATAATATATAATATATAATATATAGTATATAATATATATATAGTATATAATATATAATATATATATATATATTAATATATTATATATAATATATAATATTAATATATAATATATAATATATAATATATAATATATAATATATAATATAAAATATATAATATATAATATATAATATATAATATATATATATATATATATATATATATATATATATATCTATATATATATATATATATATATATATATATATATATATATATATATATATATATATATATATATATATATATTATATATATATATATATATATATATATATTTATATATACTAAAATTGTTGTTTAGAAAGTCTAAAACGGATGAAAAAACTACTCCCGCACCTGACTGCTGACTTACCCTATAAGTTTCGAGAAAAATACTACGAAAAAGTACTTCGCTCGTCGTTTCGCCTCTACTGAAGAAGCCCTTATAAGAACTAAACATGAGTAAATCTTTGAAAACAAATATTTCAATTTGAATTCTAACTATACTGACTATATGTGTTATTATATATTCAGAATCGGAAGAGTAACTATTAAACAGACCGAAACTTCTCGATGCTTTCACTAGAAAACCACGTCGTAGACTAACCTTTCTTCTCGAAGAATCCCCCAATAACACAATCCCAGTTCTTTTTCCCAAATTCTTCTTTTCTGAACCTGTCCTAAAAGAAACCCGATCCTGTTTATCAATTTAAGATGCAAATGATTCCCCTTATAATGCAAATACCTTTCCCTGTTTGGATCCGTCGTCTTCACTTGTACAACACCGAGCGGGTCGATAGAGTTACGAGGCTAAAGGTCGAATGCTGAGATCTGTTGCGACATGTTTGACGAGTTGGACCGCTGGGAAAAAGCTGGAGTGGTCAACTCGTGGGAAAGATAGTTTGAAACTGTGAATCTGTGTAATGGACAGTAGTTTATTGTTCAGCTTTATTAATAAATTTCTACTTTAGATCATTATTGATTTTCTAAAATATAAAAACGGTTTAATTTCCTTGAAATATCGATTTTTTTATATCATGATATAATTTTAATGAAAATTTGATTGTAAAATCTCGCATATACAGGAACTGGTATAAAAGTATGAACATTTTTTTTTACTCTTTTTGTGAATAAAGATAATAATATTATCATTAAACATGTACCTATTTCATTGAAGTTTCAAACTTGTATACTTGAATTTCAGCTTAACCATATTCACTTATTCTGTCTAAAAAAAAACATATTTTCAAATGAACAAACCTGTCTTATGTGAAAAAAATATAAAAGACTGAATTTCGTAATAAATGTATAAGTATTTTGAAAATTTTTATTAATTTACCAAAATAATATATTATGTGTACACTGCGTTATCATCAGAGCATTCCAACTTTATTTCAATAGAAAGAAGTTTTATATTAATTTTTTCTATTTAATAAAGAAATTAATACCGGCGATTTTATTTTAGAGTTTAGAGCTCTTTGAAGGCTATAAATTATATCCAAATATTTATTCTTGATATTGCATAAATAAAATTTACTTTTTATATGTATCCAGTTCATAAGATTAAGTTAATTTCCACTGATAATGTTATCAGGATTGCTGAAACAAATGATACAATCGATTTGAAAAAACCCTAGGATTAATTTTTAGTTCGAAAAAAAAACTAAACTTCTTTAACAGATTGCTTAAAGTATGGATAATTAATAACGTACAATTTTTCAAATATATCTAGAATATGCAAATTTACCTGACTAAAAATTGACAGAAGAAAAATCATGTTATTTCAGGTCAATTAGAAATGCAGTAAATAATTCAAATTTTATTTCGTTCGTTATACATGGAGTCAACATCTTTTTTCTGACTGAAATCATTATAAAAAAAATAAAACCCAAGGATGTTCTGTGAAACATGTATAAAATAAAATTAAAGACGATTTACCAGATGAAATGAGCTGAAAAGTGAAATCATCAAAGTCGAAAAGAAATAATATATGCAACAACTAAGGTTATCCATGCTAGTCGCAATCTTGACTGCTACTCCTGTTATTATTCAGATCCCAGCAAACTCCTGTGAACAAAATTATTTGAAATAGTTTTGTATATCAGATATATGGCATCAATTGATAATCAAAATACAAAATACTCATACGTGCATCGAAAATAATTTATAGTTTGACTATATTTTATCATATTTTACAACTATTCAACAAAAACATGAATTGGAACCAGTATAAAAACATAAAATAAACTTTTAAAAGCATATTAATAAACTCTGCAAACAAAAAACATTTAGGTACACAACATTTTTCTTAAAATATTTACAATCTTGACTGCCGTTTTTGAATATGCGCAATAGTGTTATTTTACTC
>JARQZK010003000.1:197500-217500 GCA_030704885.1 Cynegetis impunctata
ATCCAATGCTTGGCTACGCCTTTCTGATGAGGACCAAAGAGTCCGAAACACGTGTCAACGGCTGCTTCAATATAAGCGGGATATACCGATAATTCTGCTCTACTTGTTTAATATTTTCCCGCGACTAATTTCTTCGTTGTTGTTTATATATATATATATATATATATATATATATATATATATATATATATATATATATATATATATATTAAAAGTACTGGAGATTAATCGGTTGAGCGGTCAGTAGACTACATAAAATCACTCATTCCTTATATCTCGAAACATCGACTTTGCTTAATGACTTCATCAGGAGAATACTTCAAAAAACCAATTCTGACAAAAAATAATGACAAAACAAAATACAATGGATAATTCATGTAGTTAGGTACAGATATAGGATTTTGTGTTCTAATACACATATGGTCATGAGCTTTACAACGTGAAACTGAACTGAGAATATTGTTGATTTGGATGCACGTGCAGTGCAATGAAAACATCCGGAGGAACTTAGTGCCTCCATAGACTGACCGCTTGGAGCAGTCAGTGCCGACAGATTCAAGTGGTCGCTGTTGCGCAATCTGCAGTATCTATACAATTTTTTGAATGGTCCGTGTATAGCGAACATAAATTTTGTATTGAAAATGCAGAATGTACAACAACGAGCTTTTGAAGCTGTCGGCACTTACTACTACAAGCGGTCCGTCTATGGAAGCACTTACCTAATTACCACAGAGGATTCTTAAAATTGATTGAAATACTGGGACACATATTACTCAATTCATTCGTGGAGTTTGTGATGAATAGAATTTTTTTGTATATGTATATGATACATTTAAAGTAATATCAAGGTTTTTCAATTGTCTGTACGATTTCAAATTTGCACTTATATAAATATATATATATATATATATATATATATATATATATATATATATATATATATATATATATATACCTATTTATCTCGACAAGGTGTTTCATTAATAATTGGACATATTTCAAATGTTGAATCTTGTGCTGAAAATATTAAGATTCAACTTTAGATGAAATGTGAGTTACAGGGTGTTTCATTTAAAAACTATTTGTGCCAACTACTTCAAAAATAACCGACGTATCAATATTGGCAGGAAGTGTTGATACTGTAGATTTTACTGAATTATGTTACATAAACGTTTCTCGCTACTACCAGAGTCGTACGACAGTAAGTTGTTCACCCTTCCCAAATTCTACGCCACTGGCGGAATTCCCATTATAGTACAATTTTTATATTCTCCAATACCTTCTATGTTAATAACCTACTCTTTCTTCGTAACGATAAAATCATTAGTTTTCGAGATATTTGAAGTTTAACATAAAGTTGCATTATTTTGATTACTATTTTGTATTAATTATGTAGGTGTTTTTGATTCATGTGATTGTATTTATTACGCTAATGAAACTTTAATCATTATTAACGAAAAACATAACGTTATTTAATATAATTTATTGAGATGAATATATTTATTCAACATTTAAAAACAAATTGTGGTACTGAATAAAAACCATTTTGTTATAAATCTGAACAATTTCAACACTAAAATATCGGAAAGCATATTTCATCTAAAACAAATAATATCTATGAAAAAAACTTCGAAACAAATTTTGAATGTGACCTCCGTTTTTATCCATAAGTTTATCTACTTTTTTACTAAACGAACTTCTAACTTTAAAAAATATGTTTCGTTAATTGGAAATATAATTATCAGAATTTACTATTTGCTGCCATAGTTCTTAACGATTGTTCATTTCTTGAGAGTATACCAGCGATTTCATATGCCCCCAGAAATAGAAATAGTGAATTTCCGTGGCCACCTAGAACTCCCGAATGTAATCCCTTAGATTTCTATTTCTGGGGGCATATGAAATCGCTGGTATACTCTCAAGAAATGAACAATCGTTAACTATGGCAGTAAATAGTGAATTCCGCTAATTATATTTCCAATCAACGAAACATATTTTTTAAAGTTAAACATTTAGTGAAAGAAGAGATGAACATTTGTTTTGAAATTTTGTTCATATTGTTTGTTGTAGATGAAAAGTGCTTCTTGATATTATAATGTTAAAATTGTTTAAATTTTTAACAATATAGTTCTTTTCAGAACCACAATTTATTCTTAAATGTTGAATACATCTATTCGTTTCAATAAATTATAATAAATAACGTTATGTTTTTGGTTAATACTAATTAAAGTTTCATTGGTGTAATAAATACAATCCTATGATCCAAAAAAACCGACAAAATGAATGCAACATTGTAATCAAAATAATTGTGCAGCTTTATGTTTAACTTTAAATATCTCAAAAATAATGATGTTATCATTACGAAGAAAGAGTATATTATTTACATAAAAAGTATTAGACAATCGAAAAATTTTACTCAAATCAAAATTCCGCAGTGGCGTAGAATTTGAGAAGGGCCAACCACTCACTATCGTACGCCTCTGGTAGTGGCGAGTGGAGTTTCTCTATCCTTTTAATGGCATGCCCCACCAAAGCTTCTAAAAATTTGAAATGTCCCTCAAGTTACATTATGCAAAAATTTTAATATTACAAATTTGTAATTATTCACTTCTTCTTTCGGTGCCGTACCCGATTTAGGGCGTAGGCGACCTCTCTACAACTATTCGTGTTGTGCGTGATATAGTGATACATGATTAGAATTCACTAAGTAGCTTAAATGATGAACTGCAGGAAGAAATCACAACGATATTATTTATTAATAACAATAACTCAAGTAAACATGATATTATATTCACATATTGAAGTACTAAATAAATGAAACTGTTTGGCACATGCTTTAATCGAATTCATACATTTTATAACTATATTCAGCACTTTATTCAGAACAGAAAAAATGTTTTTAGCTACCAAGTTTTTACCTTTATTTTTCCACACCAAGTATAAGTAGGTCAATATTTTCTAAGTGCGGTATAATACACAGCTCCAACAATACCAGACAATATGAAACAGCGATTCAGAGAAGCTTTTCTGAATGTAAGCCCGCATATGTTCTCAAATGTTGCTAAGGATTTGATAAAAATGATAATGTTGTTTTTAGAGTCTGATACTTTACCTGTATTTAAGAGTGAATTTGTAGATCACCATACTTTAATTAATAATATAAATAGAGTCTGATGGTCGCCATTTTGAACACTTGATATAAAATATTGCTTGTTTCATATCCATAATTTTTTTCCTTCTCAATTTGAAATAGTACATAACATTTAAGATATTAAAAAATAAATGCATATATTATGATCTTGATGTTTATTTCAATCAATTCTGATTTCTCAAAACGCCATAGGCGACTTGATAAATGATAAATTTCTTCAAATCAGTTTGCAAGATGAAAATGTTCATTTTTTTTGAAAACGTGAAGAGATATCGATTGGAATGTATTCGATAGACAATTAAATTTTACATCTGTTGGTGACATAAAATATATGGGGTGTCCCATTCGAGTTAAACAAGTTAGTGCCGTTTAAAGATTGCAATTATTTTACCTTTATTTTTACACACAAAATCTAAGTTAGTCATTATTTCACAAGTGCGACATAAATCTTGATCCAGTTAGTAGGCCTTATCATTAATTTGGTTGAAAACAAGAAAACACCAGTTGAGAGTTTAAGTGTTAAAACTGATACTAAAATTTCCCAAAAGGGAAGGAGATATTTCGAAAACCATGAGGTTTAGGTGAATTAAACCCTAATGAAACTGGCATTTGTTTTCACTGTAAAATCCGAAAATGAAATAATATACAGGGTATTCCATTTGAAAAATACCAACTTTGATACTTTTCGTATTTTTGGCAACGCTGTACTACATAAAAATATTTTCAAAATGTATTTCTAATAGGTCCCTATCCATCCTAAAGAAAAAACTTTTATAAAATCAAATACTTTAGCCATAACTCTTCGTGTCGAATAACGTGAATAACCCTATATATATATATATATATATATATATATATATATATATATATATATATATATATATATATATATATATATATATATATATATATATATATATATATATATATATATATATATATATATATATATATATGTTGAGAGATTGTCTCTCAATGTTGATTCGTCCATTTGTATCGAAAAATGTCTTGCTTTTCATTTTTCGATAAGTTGTATTTCTGCATCTTTGTTGCCAGCATCGAGATGCATTTACTGCCGAAAGAAAGTAATTGACCCACAAGATGTACATAAAATGATTTGCCAACTGTCTCATTCTTTAATTGATGCTTGAGCAGATACAATAGAAAAACAGTGCAGTAATCAGGCCACTATCGAATTCAAAAGCATGTTGAAAAAAAAACAAAGTTTTAAGATCTCAAGCACGTGAAGTGATTGCGAATGTTTATAAATATATGCAACAAGAAAAAACATCTGGAAACTTGAAAGTTCCTCTTAATAAATCGTTTTTCGCCTGAGAGGTGAAAAAAAAACTATCATGTGGTTAAACTTCTGAAAAAGTAGAATTTTTTTATTGCCCCCGAACAATAGAATTACCTTTCCTGAACACATATCCTGTGGGGCGTACGCATCACGTTGGGGACTACTGGTGTAGAGTATCTACATTTCCCACCAAGTTTGACAAGGATACGTCAGATAGTTTCAAAGTAGAGGTCCCAAATACTAGTAGTACATTAGACGTACCGTACGTCTAATGTTGTGATAATGTATCCTGCGATTATTCAATATTCACGCTGCAAACCTTATAAACAACAGATGAGCTGTTTATGAGAGTAGTGGAGAGATTTCGTTAATAAACAGGTTGTTTTTTTGATTTGGTATGATTTGTCATACTTCCATTATATATATATATATATATATAAATATATATATATATATATATATATATATATATATATATATATATAATCTCTTGATAATTATTAGCAATAACAGGCTTGTTGAATCTTAAAAAACTCGATTTATTAAAAAGTTGACGTTTCGCCACGACATTCGTGGCTTTATCAAAACAACAATTCGAATATATATATATATATATATATATAAATATATATATATATATATATATATATATATATATATATATATATAACTTTTTTTGAGATTAACCAAGCTTGTTATTGCTAATAATTATCAAAAAGTTAAAAATAGTTCACAGGCAACAACAATTTATATATGCATATATATATATATATATATATATATATATATATATATATATATATATATATATATATATATAAGGGCGTAGGAAAGTTTCGGCTCCGGCCAGTTAGCGACCAGATTTAGACAGGAACTTTCGGTTTCAAGATGGAAAGGTCATATTTTTACTACAGGCATTTTCGGCCTCTACAGTCTAATATTGCAACATTTTAATTTTTTATGACCTTTCGAGTTTTGAATCATGAAATAAAAATGCAAGGTATGGTTTATATATTTCGGTTTTCTATTTCCAAATTGAATTTCATCATCACTAACATACATAAATAATATATTTGTATATTACAACATACTTTATACAAAAACTGAAAAACACTTAATGCTACAACAGGAATAACATGCTACAGTTTTTCCAAAATCTAGCCTAGAGATATGCCTCAATTGGATATTCTGTACCATTTTTCCTAAAAATGCCAACTTATTTTCAAGATTTTGTCAATACTTTTCATTTTTATATGAGCGTCTATTTGGAATTCTTTTAAAATAAAAATATATATAAAAGGATGTGGCGCATAAAAAGACTAAGTAAATCTAAAATAAAAAGATTCACAAGTATTTGTAGTCCTAATAATTGATGAATTTTTGTTTTGCCCATATTGTCGGTGGAAATTGGGCACTTTGAATAATGTACACCTCTAAAAGGTAATCAGCGTATTTATCAAGAATGTGGTTATTTGGCTTAAAGCAGTTTAAATCAGATACAAAACAGTCTTCTACTTCTGCTTGAGCTAAATATGTTGAGCCAAATGTATGTCTCAGCCATTTTCCAATATCTGAATTTTTATTTTCAAATTCGGGAACCAAACCAAGTAATTGCATTTTTTAGAACCAACTTTGAGGTAAGTCAAAAGGCCCAAGGTCTGGGTGGCTACTGGGAGCGTCGGCAGGTGGCGGATAGCCGAACGACCTGCAGTGCTGGCTGTGCTATCCACAGACACGCTGCAGGTTACCACCGAATAATCAATAAGGTGGCGCTGACCGACCCTCCAATCTAAGGTGTTATGCGAACCGTGCCTATGGATGCATGGCGGTGGGAGAGCACCGTCGTTAACGGAGCCTCGAGGATACTGGGCGACCTCCTAGAGTAATAGCCTTGCCACGCCGCGCGGGGCTCCGGCGTGGTCGACTATTTAATTCCCTTGCTTTTCGTGGGAACAAGATGGAAGATTTAAAGAAAAAACCAAAATCGCGGGAAGTCACCGCAACCCAGGATGCTCAAGAGCGTCCTGGCACCTCTCGGACTCCGAGCTTACCTCTGGAAGCAGAGAGGGAAAAACAAGTAAGAGAAGAAAAACCTTTGGAGCAAGCATCCGGTAAAGGTTCTTCCTCGAAGAAACCCTCCAAAAACAACCGGAGGAACAAGATCTGCCACCCCCAGGCAAGCCTGGTGGTACCGATGATCCGTTGAGAAGGGGCCTCAGCGAAGCAGGAGTAAGATGGTACCTCCGCTTTCTTAAACAGGGCTTGTTCACCTGAGGAAGCGAGAAGGAACTCATCGAGAGGAAGAAGCCTCAAGAACAAACCTCCACAAACAGACGGGAAAAGGGGCCCCAAAACCCAAACTCCCCCTCAACGTCCCGATGTTAAGAGGAGGAAGACAGAAGCGGGAAGTCGTACCGCCACTGCTAAGGCAAACTGGGCAAACCACCAGTTATGCCGAAGCAGCAAACACAACAAGAGTTGCAGTGCTCCCCAAAAACTACCCAGGGGAGACGCTGAGTGCTGAGCAACTAACAGCACTTGAAGACGCCATCGTACAGGAGATGGCGCTGGGCGCAGAGTGTAAACTCCAGTTTGGAGGAATTCACTTTCGTCCAAGCATGCTCGTGGTAGACTGCGGTCACCAAAGAGACGGCAGACTGGCTGAGGGCAAATGCCCCAGTCTGAGCACCTGGGGGGGGAGCGGAGCTGATGGTGTGCCTGGGAGAGGATATCCCAAGGGCGCACACCATTACTGTGTTTCTTCCCAGAAGCTCGGACTTTCGAAACAGAGAAGGTGCTAGCCCTGGTAAGTACACAGAACATGGGGCTTCACACCCATCTATGGAAAGTGCTAGGGAGCAAGAAGGAGGGCAATGGCCAGCTTCTAAATATAGGGATCGATGATGAGTCCTGCGAGCCATCACAGAAAATGGGACACACCATTTTCTTTAAGGTTCGGGAAAATCCCCGTTCATGGCCTCCGCAAGGACTCGAGTAAAAAGAAGAGAAGAAGAAGGCGGGCAAGAACCAGCCCCTGAAGCTGTAGAAAAATACAGCCAGTGAAGTCGAATCGACTGGGAGTATGGGACCAGTGAAATCACGGCGACTCCCAGCGAAGAAAGAACAATGCTGCAGGACGATGAGGAGGCAAGCACTCCAACTCTCCAGCAGTAATGGCTACCCCACAAAAAGTTGCCCCAGGTGAACACCTCATCACGCTAAGGGGGCAACAGCCGCCTTATCAAGGTGTTCTCCAGGGAAAACTTGGGAGTAGTGGTTGATCCAAGAACCTGGGTCAACAGGGGGCAGGTCAGTAGGACTGCCGAACAGAGAAGGTAAGGTAATCTGGGATGTCAGATGTGACAACCCCAGAGCTTGCATTCTTATCAGAAACGATATTAATTATATCTGTCTTTTCAGAATTTTATGACGAGGACCTAGTGCCGGTTTCGGGCCAAGATCCGCACAGGGCACTCACCCTCGACATAGTAATAGCCTCAGGATACTTTGCTGGAGATGGGGCAAGCACCACCAGAGGAAGTACAGAGGCTATCCGACTATTGCAGCAGGAGCGAGCAATCTACCCCTCCTGCTAGGCTGCGATGCAAATGCGCCACACACTATCTGGGGCAGCAGGACACCAATCAAAGAGGTGAGCAACTGCTAGAATTTATACTCGCGGTAACCTTAACGTACTTAATGTGGGATGTGTCCCCACCTTTGTAACTAGGAGCTAGACAAGAAGTATTAGATTTTAACGCTCGGCAGCCCGAGCATTAGTAGATTGGTAAGGAAATGGAGGGTTTCAGACGAACCATCTCTCTCCGACCATAAGAATCATTATGTTCAACGTGGAAGGGCTTGTAACACAAACATCCTTCACTAGAAATCCTAGAAACACAGATTGGGAAAAATACACCACCAATCTAAAATGTAACCTAGAACAGATCAAGTTCGACAGCAACAGTCATATCGAAATTTGAGCAGACCCTAGAGGAAGTTAATGGGGCAATCATGGATGCATACGAATCCAGCTGCCCGATAAAAGAAAATAAATCACACAGTAGCACCATTTGGTGGAACAACCACCTGTCAAATCTAAGATCCGAAGTTCCGCCGGCTATTCAACAAGGCGAAAGCGGCACGGAGACTGGCAGGGATACACCGAAAGGCTGACAGAAAATATAATAAGAAATAAGGAAAAGCCAAAAGGACAGCTTCAGGAGCTTCTGTGAAGACAATCACATCAAGCCCCGCAGCAGCCAGATTGCACAAAACCATGGCAGAGGCAGAGAGCAAGGACCAATGTCACTCAGAAGAAACAAATGGTAGCTACACAGAGAATGAAGAGCAACGAGCTCTAATCTTACTGGAGACGCACTTTCCAGGTAGCATACCAATGTGAACCCGAAGATCACGGGAAGAACCAGGCAGGGCCAAACGAGAAGACTGGGAAGTAGCAAAAACCATATGCACTCCCCAGAGGCTGAAATGGGCAATTAACTCATTCCAACCATTCAAGTCACCGGGAATTGACGGCATATTTCCGCTCTTTTTGCAAAAAAGGGCAGAGACGGAAATTACTGCCGTTTCATTATTAAAGCAGCCAGATTTAGTCTGGCCGCTCGGGTACATACCGAGCACCTGGAGGAGAGCACGGGTAACCTTCATTCCCAAGCAGGAAAGGAAGGACCCCACGCCTCCCGAAGTCATTCAGAACCAATCTTGGTCTCACATCCTTCCCTACTACTGAAGACACTTGGAGAAGATGGTAGATAACTACATTAGAACCAAGATACTGGAGAGGGTGCCATTACACCCCGGGCAGCATGCATACAGGGCGGGCAGATCAACGGAAACCGCTCTTTATGTGCTCACCGAAACATCCAGAAATCAACTTGAAGTATAAAGAAATGGCCATTTGCGCCTTCCTAGACATAGAGGGGGCATTCGACAACACCTGCTCACGAAAGCAATAAAAAGGGCCCTAATGAAACAAGGGATTGGATAGAACCACATCCAGATGGATGGCCAAATGCTGGCTACAAGAACGGCCGAAACGAAGGTGGGCGAGAAACACCTTTCGTGATCAGTATAAACAGGGGATGCCCACAAGGAGGGGTACTATCACCGCTCTGATGTGGAGTCTTGTACGTGGACGAATTACTCGAAAAACTGACCGGGAACGGAGTCCACTTGCCTCGGCTATGCTGACGACATAGTCATCAATGGCCAAAAGGTAAATTCGAAGGAACCCTCTGCGACCTCATAGAAAGGGAGCTAGAGACTACCAGAAGGTGGTGCCTCTCGGTGGGATTGAGAATTAACGCATCAAAAAACCACAGTGGTACCCTTCACTAGAAGAACAAAGCTTCAGCACTTAAGGACTATTCGTCTCGACGGAGCAGACTTAGAATGGCAGCAAGTTGTGAAGTATCTAGGGCTCACCCTAGACTCAAAACTACTCTGGAACATGCACGTAGAAAGATCGTTAACAAGGCAAAATCATCACTGATGGTGTGCAGAAACATCGCAGGAAAAAACGTGGGCTGTAACCCATCAATACTGCGATGGATGGTTACACCATGATAGTGAGACCTATGATCACCTACGGAAGCAGTAGTGTGGTATGGCAGAACCGAACTCACCACAGCAAAGAAAAAACCCTTGGAGAAAGTTGCAAAGACTAGCATGTCTTTGTATAACAGAGCAATGAGATCGACTCCAACAGCAGCACTAGAGGTCATTCTGGACCTTCTACTCCTCTCACATCACGGTGAGGAGAACTGCTTTGGGGAGCAAACTCTCAGGTTGGCTAAAATTGGACTCAAAGGTGCTGCATACGGTACATAGGGACTCAACCCTTATCGGAAAGTGCACACCTTGCTGAACCTCCCAACTGATGAAATTACCAGGAAGTTAGTTTCAAGAAATTATTTCGAAACGGAAACTAAATACCAAGAAGGAAT
This sequence comes from Cynegetis impunctata, assembly GCA_030704885.1. Classification (NCBI taxonomy): domain Eukaryota; kingdom Metazoa; phylum Arthropoda; class Insecta; order Coleoptera; family Coccinellidae; genus Cynegetis; species Cynegetis impunctata. Next base: position 207,921 of record JARQZK010003000.1, read on the forward strand.
GGAGCATAATGAATCCATTCGAGCACTGGAGAAGAATACCAAAAAATAATATGGTATATCGGACGGGTCTAAAAACTCCCGAAGGAACTGGAGCAGGAGTTCGTTGGGCCTCGTACCAAATACTCAGAACCCATGGGCCAGTTCCCCAGTATTTTTCAAGCGGAAATTCACCGCCATAGAAAGGTGCATTCAGTTCAACCTCGATAGGAAATATCGCGAACAAGGAAATTGCGATCCTCTCCGATAGCCAAGCAGCCATCAAAGCGTTGAGCTCTTATAACATCAACTCAAAGATGGTTTGTGAATGCCTAGACAAACTAAACGATCTGGGCAGGAACAACAAAGTGATACTCCTCTGGGTGCCGGGGCACGCCGGAGTGAAAGGTAATGAACAAGCAGACACCCTGGCACGAAAAAGGGTGCGTCAACGCCACTGGATCGGGCCAGAACCTTTCTGCGGACTTGGAAAATCTTACTTCCAAGAAGAACTCAATAAAGCTGAAGAGCAATGAGAGCAACATACTGGCAAAGACTTCACAGGACTGAGGCAGGCCAAAGATCTTCTCGGAAAAGTTCAACCGAGCAAGATTCGAAGACACTGATCAACCTCAGCAAAACTAGTCTAAAGACAATAACAGGATTTCTTACGGGGCATTGCAGACTCAAAGAACACCTAAGGAAAGCTAGGTTTTAGAGGGGGACAGCACCTGCAGATTCTGCAAGGAACGTCCAGAAACACCCCACCATATACTAAATGGAGTGCTATGCTGTGCACCATGAAAGACTTAACACACTGGGATCATACCAGCTGACTGTAGAAGAAATACCACGAATAGACCCCCTTAAAATCCTCAAATTCCTGAAGGTATTGAGGCTTGAGGGGCTGCTGTAAAACGAGAAAACATCGAGAAGCAGAAGAAGATGGGGCACAATAGATCTAATAAGGTCGCAGCGCATCGGTCACCATCCGCACTCACCAATACCAATACCAAGTCAAAAAGGGAACCACTAATTTTTACTTGTGGAAAAATAGTTAGCAGTGCAAGATGAATTGCTTTTTCGAAATCTACAATGACTTCTACACAATGTAACGATAATCTAATAATAAAAAAAAAATCAAATATTTTTGATTTTACCTAAAAAATAGATTTTGGTATGTGACCGCTGTTTTATCTCTTAACAAAAAACATACTAACGGTATATAATGTCCATTTTCTAGCCCATGTATAGTAAATAAATGGCAAAAATATTTGATATAGTATGAAAAGGTTCTGTCCATACCCAATTTTTTCATTTCACGACTGTTTCTTTCGCTTGAAAAATAATTATATTATGTTCAAAATTATTCAAAAATATAAAACCTTCACCTATGTTCGTTGTAAGAGAATAAGCACTCATTGCACTATGAACTTCTTCAATTGATTTTGGTAATGAACTTGGTAGCAATTTCCGTCGACAGTTGTAAATATTTTTTCGAAAAGCCTCAATGTTTGAGATTGTCTCATCATTTGAAGAATTGGTAGCAGGGCCGGCCTAAGGCGAAAATTGCAAGTGTGCTAGACTCAAATTTTATGCCCCTGTCGGGGGGTCTGGGGGGGTATGGAATTTTTTGAAATTTAAGGTCCAAAAACACAGTTTTTGTGCTTTTTTGCGCCTTGTAGAACATTAAGTTTATGTATGAAAATATGATACATTATTGATTGACTTGATATGATCAGTACTCTTCCTTGTACTATAACCACAATTATGTCAAATAAACTAATGAAAGCTTAACTCTTCATGGTTCTTGTGAACATAAGAGAGTTGTTCTTTACAGTTTACTGAGAATAATTATATTCTCAGCAGTAATTTTGTGGATTTTTCCATATCGAATTATACCAACTGATAATGTGCAATTTTCAGCTAAGCGAAAACTTAGTGTTTTTGAAGTCCAATGCTATTCCAACGAAAAATTTTCCACTTTTATCGGAATCTGAACCTAGGCCATCATCCAGAGATTCTGGATAATTGTATTTTCTTTCATGTAACAACCAGAGATACTATTATAATAATATTAATAAATAATGTTTATTTGCACAATCAAAATAACAGTTTATCATAACATTAAGAATATGAAATAAAACTTGATTCTATAGCTAGGTAAAAACTAAAATATTCAATTATATAACCAGGAAAAACAGAGATTCTATAAAAAAAACCAGACTCTCAGAAGTCCACCGTATTTTCAGGAGAGCTGTTATACGTCAGGAAAATTCAAAAAATATAATAACTCATTACTTTGAAACAATTCAAGCAGATTATTCATGTTAATTCTTCTTTTATTGCATGTTGTTTCTTTCAGTTTTGCTGGAAAGTACTTAGTTTTGCCCATTATACTCAAAACCTAAAAACTTTTGAAAGTTTTTTTACTTTTTAAATAAATAGGTGTTCTATCATACTGCCTTTACATGATGTATACATAGTTCCTCTAACCAATTAATTTATTCGTCCTCTCCTTTATTTTATTATTGATTTTCATGTTCAATGATAAAAACTGTAAATTTCAACTTGATGTAGGTAGGTTATCTACTGTTGAACAGAGATAATATTGTCCTCAATCGAAACACAATGAACCACTGGAAAATACGAAGTCAAAAAAAACACAAATTACGAAGCTAAACGTTCGAAAACTCAAAATGAAATGAACGTAAATACCATTACAAACAATGTAAACAATCCGTTAATGGCTTATGCTCTAGTACCGATATTAGCCGTTCCGGCGCTACGATCTTAATTTCAGACGCTAATTGGCTAGAAAATCAAAGCCGGGGGAGGAAGGCAGGAAAATAAGTCACAACACTTTCCGCGTCCCGCCACGAGACGACTGTTCTACTGACCTTGGACCTTGGTTAAGGGCATCAGACTGTATTTCAGAACTCATTGGGGTAGCCGGGTAGATCTTCGGTTTTACATTGAATTTCAACTGTAATAGTTTTAAGACACAATTCCTCCTATAGTCGGCGGCAAATTATTGGAAGTTTGGGATTTTTAGTTGTGTGAATTTATTTTTCAATCCACAAACTGGCAACGACAATGAGCGAGGGGTGTAGAGGGGAGTGTACAGCTGTTTAGTGTCCAAGCTTCCAATGATATGCCGGCGAGTATAGTTTAAATATTTCTGCCCAATATTTAAATCAGTTTCTAAAAATTTTCCAAATTTAAGATTTTTTTTTTTACAAAAATTGGTCAATTTAATGCCCCTCCAGAAGGCTTGAGTGTGCGGCTGCATACTTCGCACACCCCTTAGACCGGCCCTGATTGGTAGCAATAGCTATCGAATAATCTTAGTAGGTTTTTCTGTCAAATCTGCTTCATAATTTCGTTTGCATTTGGTGATCGTTTTTCTCTGTGTCTTGCGTTCATCTATTCCATGATTATGCGATAATTCAGCTTTCGTTATTGTAAGCATTTAAAATTCTTCTGGATGTACCGCCACGATACTTACCACATTTTAATTCTTTGCTATTGTAAAACGTCTACAAGAAGTGAATCTCGGTTTGTAGGAACTTTTTACTTTTACTCATTTTTAATAGATTACGCATGAAGAACTGAAGAGGAATGATAATAATCGGTCTCTAAAGATGAATAAATACCCTTCTTGTCATTGTTATAACAATTTAACTATATCAATAGCATCCATTAATCATACCTAAAGTACCGAATCGGGAAATACCCCGGGTGGGTACTTAAATGATAATGACCTTATCTGCAATGTCTGGGGCAGAAATTTCTTGCAAGATTACTTGAACTATAATTCCTAGCAGGTCCTGACCCAATATGGGACCGAAAATTCCGCCGCACACACACACACACTCACACACACACACACACACACACACACACACACACACACACACACCCACACACACACACACACACACACACACACACACACACACACACTATCCGTTATCTGGGAGTGATGCTGGATGCCCGACTCAACTTCAAGCAGCAGGTGGAACACGTTAGTGCCAAAGCGTCAGTAGTGAGGGCTAGTCTCGCACGGCTGATGCCTAACATCGGAGGCCCAATGCAGAGCAGGAGGCTACTATTATCATCAGTAGTCACATCAGTGCTCACTTACGGAATATCCATTTGGGCTGATGCACTGGAAACCCAAGAATCATGGAGAAAAGCTGGACCAGTATATCGACTGAGTGCCCTACGAGTAGCTAGTGCCTTCCGCACTATATCAGAAGAAGCAGTGTGCGTCATTGGTGGAACCCTACCTCTTCGAGTTCTAGCAGAGGAAAGACGGGCCCTCTACCAACGAAAAAGGTCAACTGCACTGAGCCCTGAAGAACTTAAAATTGAAGAACGGCAGAAGAGTATAGGCCGATGGCAACTACAATGGGATGCTGCAGAGAAGGGTAGGTGGACGCACCGTCTCATACCTCGTATCGACATCTGGCTTAACCGGAATCACGGCGAGGTCAATTACTATCTTACGCAGATGTTGTCGGGACACGGGTGTTTTCGAGAGTATCTACACCGCTTTAAGCACGATGACTCTTCGGAGTGCCCGGCCTGCCCAGGAGTTGCAGAAGATGCGGAGCACGTTTTCTTTGTGTGTCCTCGTTTCGATCTACAGCGTGAAGAGTTAAAGAGGATCTTGAACCAGAGAATGCAACCAGATTCACTAGTGGAAGCAATGTTGTCATCAGAAGCTGCCTGGAACGCTACCAACACGTTTGCAACAGAAGTCCTCAAGGACTTGCGTTCCACCGAAAGAAGAAGAGCAAATAGCAGAGGATAGAAGGAAGGAAGTTAACACCTTAGCCACCAGAAGGAAGAGCAGTAGCTAGATCCTCCCTTCACGAAGTAATGCCTGACGGCGGTTTCCATGAGGGATTAGAGGAAAGAAGGAGAAGGGGTTTAGGGTTTAGTGAGTAGGGGCGTTAGCGTCGAATTTTAGTATGACGCTACGTCGAGGCGTCACATATCCAGGCCGAACCGCTATGCCTGGAATCCGTTACAAGGATACCCCCCCACGTCAAAAAAAAACCAACACAAAAAAAACAACACACACACACACACACACACACACACACATAAATATATATATATATATATATATATATATATATATATATATATATATATATATATATATATATATATATATATATATATATATATATATATATATATATACAGTGGCGTAGATAGCTTTTTGCGATGGGGAGGGGGATATGACTTTGTGTAAAATTCCATAAGTTTTTCGCTTGAAGTTTTATTTTTGTTGATACAAATAATCTTTAATGTAGCACAAAATAAGCAGAAAAAAAATTTTTAGGCTTAACATCGCCTTGACGAATTAAATATTTTTTCCACACTTTCAACTAACGAGAACAGCAGGTGTGGCAGTAAAAAATTTTTTTGATAAGACTTGCCAGTTTTGATGAATTTATCAGCTGCTTTGTCAACCTTCTCATAAATCATGCTTGAAAAACACCGAAAATCTTTTTAATATATTTAGTCTAGTCAAGGAGGCCTTGGTAGCCCAGCAGTGAGGTGTATCGCTTGTAAACAGAGGATTGTGGGTTCGAGTCCCACCTTGCTCTAGGGTGTCCGGAATTTAGTGGTTCAAAAATTAATCTGTGAAAAATGAAAGCTAAGTGTCATTCGATTTGGAGAAGCATGTAGATGTTTTTTGAGAAAGTTATAAGCAATATACCTACTGAAAAAAATATGGGATTGGTCTTTTGCCAATATGTCAAAAAACAATTGAGATTTTCGAAATCTGAAGAAAGATTCAAAAAGAAGAAAAAATTTCCCAAGAGAAAAACTCAACTTATTAGAGTAAATCCCTGTTGGAAAAATAAAAAATTTCAATTCTTCAGTTTTTTATTTACAATTTACGTAGTTTTGCAAAATCAAAATGAAATTTTTTTTATAAATTTAATGGTCAGTTCTTTATTATCGGAAGCTACATGGAAATGGTTGTTTTTAATTTTCATCTCCTATTGTTTTAAAAATTGTTATAAATAAATGCGTTGTTTATGAGAGAATCAGAAAAAAAAGTTATGATTAGAGTGTTTAATTTTTCAACTGAGTAAATTGTTAATAAAAAACTAAAAAATTAAATTTTTTAACGGGGACCTATTCGGAGGTCTTCCGAAACTAGCTCCAACAAAGGAAAAAAAAAATATCAGATTTATAGTTTAACAGTTACCACAACAAAAAACTATTGCATAACTTATGCGCGAAAAATAGCGATAAAAATTTGTTGTCGCTGGATTATTGTTCATTTACCTATCCAGTAAGAACCTGACATTTTTCATTCCTTAATTTTCATATTTAATATAGTTAAATAATGTTTATTGTTGAAGAGTCCCAAATGGGCGTGACTTTCGCAAGCCAGATTACCTGTTTTCGGCCGTTTTTTACCCCTCTGACAAAATTATAAATATTTATCATACAGTTCCGGGAGTCAGAAATTTCTTATGGGACATTTCGTCCTCTTTTTGTATCTTTATTGAGATATCCAAATATCAATTAGTTTTTGAGATATTTGAAAAAACAAACTGTTTTCTATTTCTTACAGTAAATTGTTTATCACTTTTACAATTTTCGCGAATGGAACTTAATATTTTTGAAAAACTATTTACATGCTATTTGCTCATATTCTTCCGAGACTGAAGTTGAAAAGTTGAACACGAAAGCACTTGTAAACTAGACTGTATTGTCATGATTAATAAATCTTTCTCCTAGATCCATGATGTAGAAGTCCAGAAATAGATTATACGTCATCGCAAGAAAATTTTTACTAACTCGACAATTTTTATTAACTTCCAAATATTATGGAGTAATTAAATTGACAAGCAAAGCCAAAATTTAGTCCTATTTTTCAAAGAGCTCATATTTTTATACCTTCTCTACATAAAAAAATATTCGAAATATTAAATATTGATTGAAAATCTTCTATGAGCAGAAGTCACGCTCTTCGAATGTTAACAGGAATTTAATCGGTCACTAGGATCAAAAAACGTGTTTGAAAGAGCTTAAATAGCTGAAATGAAAAATTTTATGTACGAAGGAAGAAGTCAACAAAAACCTCATCGCACTTCTTTTCTTTCTAAATTTTATACTACCTATACTATTGAACAAAACTGCTTTAGATATAATACTACACCATTAAACAAAAGCTCGAGCACTTTTGTTCAATAGTAAGTATAGTATACATTTTAGAAAGAGAAGTGCGTGGAGATTTTGGTTGACTTCTTCCCTTCGAAATGAAAATTTTCCATTAGAGTCATTTGAACTTTTCAAACACTTTTCTGCTCATAGTGACCGATTAAACTTACTAATTCAACATTGAATAAAATATGCACATAACTACTAGTTACTTTATAATGTTAAAATTATGTTCATTCCTGATTGGTCGGCCTGTTCGAAGCGCGGAAATTATACAATACTCAATTGCACAGCCGTCACAAAAACATATCTAGGTATTATAATTGCACATACATAATAGCAGAAGAGGTGCTAGTGCTTAGTAAATTTCATGTGAAAGTACTTAAATATGTACATAGATACGACTTTTATTCAGTTCTATTATAATTATCGTAGGCTCATGGGGGGGGATTGATCCCCTTGACCCCCCCCCCTATCTACGCCACTGTATATATATATATATATATATATATATATATATATATATATATATATATATATATATAGTATATATATATATATATATATATATATATATATATATATATATTTATTCCAAAATGCTGTTGCCTGTGAACTATTTCTAATCTCTTGATAATTATTAGCAATAACAGGCTTGTTGAATCTTAAAAAACTCGATTTTATTAAAAAGTTGACGTTGATAAAGCCAAGAATGTCATGGCGAAACGTCAACTTTTTAATAAAATCGAGTGTTTTAAGATTCAACAAGCCTGTTATTGCTAATAATTATCAAGAGATTATTTATATATATATATATATATATATATATATATATATATATATATATATATATATATATATATATATATATGTGTGTGTGTGTGTGTGTGTGTGTGTGCGGCGGAATTTTCGGCCCCATATTTGGTCAGGTACCTGCTAGGAATTATAGTTCAAGTAATCTTGCAAGAAATTTCTGCCCCAGACATTGCAGATAAGGTCATTATCATTTAAGTACCCACCCGGGGTATTTCCCGATATATATATATATATATAGTATATATATATATATATATATATATATATATATATATATATATATATATATATATATATATATATATATCTATCAGTGGCGGCTCGTGAGGTTTTGGTTGGAGGAGGCTAAAAGAGGTGTTAAAAAGTGCACCATAGGCGAAAATTTTAAGGATTTCAAGGTCAACCGCCTTATAATTTAAAGAAAATCAAAGTAAAACAAGCACCCTCAGCTATTAATTTGTTTTCACTTTCGAGTGTCTACCTTGAGACCTACAACCCCTATTTACAATATTCACAAAAACTCTTCTCAGCCAATTAATCAATCCATCTATTCATCAAATTTTTTTTCTTTCACAAAATAGGTACCTACCTACCTACTTAACGAATTTGTTAATAGCTGGTGAGAGCAAATAGAAAGTGATTATATATTTTTGAAGATTAGCGGGATTCTGCGATCTTTAACGGTAGCAAAATGATCTATAATATCCTCATAAAATTTTTTGTCTTTCGCCAAAAGTTTTACCAATTCCTTTTCAATAGACAACAAACTAATATTTATCAAACGATCTTGGCTCATTGAATTTCGTAAATAAGTTTTAATTCTCTTAAGAGTGGAAAACGGGCGCTCTACGGAAGCCGATGTCACCGGGATAGAAACAATTAGACATAAGAGTTTATAAACTTGGGGTGAATCTTGATTCAAATCTTTATCAAAAAGGTATTTAATAGTGCTCACATGATTTTCATTTTGCTTCAAAATTTCATTCTCATTATAAACAACACACAGTTCACTTTTTATGGCCACCTTATCAAAAAAAGTGTATTTTTGACATAAATTTTCCAAAAGGCTAGCCGAAAATCCGGTAAACAAATCTCTATTGAGTAAGTCAAACAAATGCAGTTCTTTCAAATCAGATAACCTTATTTCTATTTGACCCCTAATAGTATCCAAAATTCCATAAAATATTTGCTTATAGTGAAGCTCCATATCTGCGTAACTGAATTTCTTTCGTTTTGGGCTAAATTGAGTCGTATCATCAGTAGTTTGAAATACAGAAAATAGTTTTTTAAAATAAACTTCTGCGCGAAATTCCGAAATTTTTTCCAAAAGAAACTTGAGCCGATTTCGTGAGTAAATTACATCTGAAAACTTGTGCTGTAAGATTTGAAAAACTATTTCTGTTTGTTCAAAAATTAATTTAAAGATGTTTAAAAAATATATAAATTCCTTATCTTGTAAGTAATATATTAATTCGCGTGCGGTATTTAAAGTTACTTTATCGGTGAAAAATTCCTCACTTTCAACTATAGAATTAAATCTTCAAATCCTAAGCGGCCCCAAACAGAGACATTTTCCCTAGTAAAAAGT
>JARQZK010003000.1:220000-265745 GCA_030704885.1 Cynegetis impunctata
GGTCAGTTCAGAGTTCACTCACTTGGTCAGTTCATATTTCTAGAGCCATAGAAAAGCTTTTCTCCAGCATTAATACCATCTGTGGAATGAGGACAGTGACATCGACCATTGGGCTTATTTCTCGAATTTTCACTCGATTCACTATTTTCTGCTACAACAAAATGAAGCCATTAGAGCGATTCGTGGTTAATCAAAAACATCAAGCTACAGAAACATCATCAAAGACCTCAAAACACTCACCTTGTCCGACTTAGTAGTTTCCTGTTTAAATTACGCATGTGATAAAAAAAGGTTCTTTCTGACAAATGCCGATATTCACGCGTTTAATACTCGCACTAAAGACGACTTCCTCCTAGAATATCATAGGTTTAAGATAACTCAAATAGAAGGTTATTACTATTGCATTATATTTATAAGGACCTTTGCGAGCCAGAGAACTACAAGACAGAATATGAATGAAACGTTTGAAGTCTGCGTTATTCAATCACACTCTTGACGCCTTGCAGGAATTTATAGAATTAAAAAGGCAGGCTCTCTAGTCCAGTATGATAGTTATATTGTTCTATATATTGTCTTTCTCATCTGATATCTTAATGATCTTTTAAATTTATCTAAAAAAAATTGTGAGCTCTATTGATGACAGTAGGTACTCATATAACTTCCACCAATAACAAGTCGTCTGTACAGTGCTTCTACATCAAACCTACAATGTGATGCTCCAGCAGAATCCATAAATAGCGATCTTAAGATCATTTCTGTCTGGGGATCTGTTTGGTAGCTTTTAATTCCACCATAACACCAGCAACATGGTTTTCATGACAAATTTGTTCTATCTATCCCCAATTAGTATTGAACAACCAGTTCATTAAGCCAACTAATAAACTTCGTCTTTTAGAAATCGGTAATCCACTATTGCCAAGTCAGCTGCACAAGGACTTAGATATTCATTTCGATATAAAAGTCCTAAGCCTTAGCAGCTTTTTTTGTTGCTTTGTAAAGCTCAGGTTCGTCCATCATTGGGATACTGCACCCAAGATTGGAGTTCCGTACCAAAGAACCCTTGCATCTGCTTGACTGAATTCAGTGAAAAGCAATAAAGCTAATAAACGACCCAATATTGACAGCTCTGATCTAACAATGGAGTAAGGTCCACGACTTGTGTCTATTTACCAGATATTATGACGGCAGGTGTTCTGCGTTCATAGACTCTATTATTCCACCAGGAGCACAATTCCTTGGTTACACAAGTGACGCAGATAATACTCACTAATTTGTCGTAAATATCACGAAAGCTAGGACAACGGCCTACTAGTGGACATTTCTGATCCTAACCGTAAAACTATGAAAAAATTTGGCTTTTATAACTCGCGGTTCTCTAACTCCAATGGCCTGTATTATTGCTCCACAATTCTTGTCTAGCAGTGAATCTACATTTCTACAACCATACAAACAACGAAAGCAAGTCTTGGCCTTGTTTCTAAGTTACAGGGAAATATACTACATCAACGTCTCAAACATGTATGTTAATGGCATCTTTCAAGCAAGTTCACTTAGGCTTTTCTTTCGGGAAAAAAATGTTTCAATTAATTCAAAATAGTGAATAAATATATATATATATATATATATATATATATATATATATATATATATATATATATATATATATATATATATATATAAAATAATATAAATATTTATATATATATATGTATATATATATATATATATATATATATAGGGTAAACCGGGCAAATACGCCCCACATTTTGAAAAAAATCTAATTCGGAAGAAAAAAAAATATTCGAAACTTTATTTATATAGGGTGAACAACGCGACATTATTCTCTTACAAAATAAATAAATGAACTTATATTCTTAAACTGTATTACAAAAAAAAATTAATGATTAAAATTTGCACTGGGGCGTTTTTGACGTGTACACTGGTAAAAACGCCCCACTACAGATGAAAACTTAATTTTGCTTATTCTCTTTGCCAAACTTGTTGCAAATATTTTTGCTGCTCGTACATGTCTCATGAAGCCAACCAGAACACCTGTCATATTGTATCGAGACAACTTTTGATTTGGTGGTATAATAATACTGGAGATATTTGATGCAGACGTCTTCACTTTCATTAGATATTTCATCGGACGAGCTTAAAACAGGGTCATCATTTAAAGAACTATCAGACGAGCAAGAAATTTGTCTTCTTGTCTTCTTAAGAGCCACGTTTTTCCTTTTCGAAATTTTTATGTCATTTTCCTGATTGTTTTTCACATCTTCTGTTTTTCTCAGCCTTTTTACTTGCATAAGCTGCGAACTTATAAGCCATATTTTTCACGGCAGTGGCCTCGAGGGCAAAGCCAATTTTTTCTTGAGATTTGATATGGGCAACGAGTCTTTTCTCATGCCCAATTCCTAATTATGGTCCTCGACCTAGTTTAACGAGTGTGCTTACCACTTTGCAAATGCTTTCTCAGGGTTCTGGAGGAAATGCCGTATTCACGGCTAGCTTCATTTATTTCCATCTCGAGTGAATTAACTTTACTCATAGCCTCTGCTAAATTATCTTGACCAAAGTTAGCTCTAGTTGTCTTGCGTGAATAAATTTTACCCATTTTCTGGAAATAAAATCACAGAATCAATGAGGCCTTTTACCCCAAGATTTGTGAGGCATTTTTCCCGATCACTGGTGTAAAAAGCCCCACCGAGCTATCAAAAGTCTGGAGCACAACACAAATGTGAAGATGTGCTAAAATATAGGTTAAGGATCCTTTAATACTACACAGTTTTCGAATCAACAATATCTAAATACTTTTATGAGAAATTATTTTTACTGACACTTACCAATAAATTTTGTAGATAGTTGATGGAATCCGTCGTTACTACGTGATAATTTAACATGATGAACAAAAACTAAATTTGAATTTACTACGTTTAAAATCACTAAAATACTTTTAAAAAATAAATAACACTGCGATTGCAATTTCGGTCACTAGACCATCATCGAGCAGTTCTTAACTCAATCTGCCCGATGATGGTCTAGTGACCGAAATTGCAATCGCAGTGTTATATATTTTTTAAAAGTATTTTTGTGATAATGAACGTAGTAAATTCAAATATAGTTTTTGTTCATCAAATCTTATAGATCTCAATTAATAAGCGACTGCAATATTTATTTGTTTTCACCAAACAAAAAACCGAGAATTATATTACATACATACGTTATGACACGTCATATGTCTCGATACAATATGACAGGTGCTCTGGTTGGCTTCATGAGACATGTACGAGCAGCAAAAATATTTGCAACAAGTTTGGCAAAGAGAATAAGCAAAATTAAGTTTTCATCTGTAGTGGGGCGTTTTTACCAGTGTACACGTCAAAAACGCCCCAGTGCAAATTTTAATCATTAATTTTTTTTTGTAATACAGTTTAAAAATATAAGTTCATTTATTTATTTTGTAAGAGAATAATGTCGCGTTGTTCACCCTATATAAATAAAGTTTCGAATATATTTTTTTCTTCCGAATTAGATTTTTTTCAAAATGTGGGGCGTATTTGCCCGGTTCACCCTATATATATATATATATATATATATATATATATATATATATATATATACATACATATATATATATATATATATATATATATATATATATATATATATATATATATATATATATATATATATTTATTCACTATTTTGAATTAATTGAAACATTTTTTTCCCGAAAGAAAAGCCTGAGTGAACTTGCTTGAAAGATGCCATATAACATACATGTTTGAGACGTTGATGTAGTATATTTCCCTGTAACTTAGAAACAAGGCCAAGACTTGCTTTCGTTGTTTGTATGGTTGTAGAAATGTAGATTCACTGCTAGACAAGAATTGTGGAGCAATAATACAGGCCATTGGAGTTAGAGAACCGCGAGTTATAAAAGCCAAATTTTTTCATAGGTTTACGGTTAGGATCAGAAATGTCCACTAGTAGGCCGTTGTCCTAGCCTTCGTGATATTTACGACAAATTAGTGAGTATTATCTGCGTCACTTGTGTAACCAAGGAATTGTGCTCCTGGTGGAATAATAGAGTCTATGAACGCAGAACACCTGCCGTCATAATATCTGGTAAATAGACACAAGTCGTGGACCTTACTCCGTTGTTAGATCAGAGCTGTCAATATTGGGTCGTTTATTAGCTTTATTGCTTTTCACTGAATTCAGTCAAGCAGATGCAAGGGTTCTTTGGTACGGAACTCCAATCTTGGGTGCAGTATCCCAATGATGGACGAACCTGAGCTTTACAAAGCAACAAAAAAAGCTGCTAAGGCTCAGGACTTTTATATCGAAATGAATATCTAAGTCCTTGTGCAGCTGACTTGGCAATAGTGGATTACCGATTTCTAAAAGACGAAGTTTATTAGTTGGCTTAATGAACTGGTTGTTCAATACTAATTGGGGATAGATAGAGCAAATTTGTCATGAAAACCATGTTGCTGGTGTTATGGTTGAATTAAAAGCTACCAAACAGATCCCCAGACAGAAATGATCTTAAGATCGCTATTCATGGATTCTGCTGGAGCATCACATTGTAGGTTTGATGTAGAAGCACTGTACAGACGACTTGTTATTGGTGGAAGTTATATGAGTACCTACTGTCATCAATAGAGCTCACAATTTTTTTTAGATAAATTTAAAAGATCATTAAGATATCAGATGAGAAAGACAATATATAGAACAATATAACTATCATACTGGACTAGAGAGCCTGCCTTTTTAATTCTATAAATTCCTGCAAGGCGTCAAGAGTGTGATTGAATAACGCAGACTTCAAACGTTTCATTCATATTCTGTCTTGTAGTTCTCTGGCTCGCAAAGGTCCTTATAAATATAATGCAATAGTAATAACCTTCTATTTGAGTTATCTTAAACCTATGATATTCTAGGAGGAAGTCGTCTTTAGTGCGAGTATTAAACGCGTGAATATCGGCATTTGTCAGAAAGAACTTTTTTTTATCACATGCGTAATTTAAACAGGAAACTACTAAGTCGGACAAGGTGAGTGTTTTGAGGTCTTTGATGATGTTTCTGTAGCTTGATGTTTTTGATTAACCACGAATCGCTCTAATGGCTTCATTTTGTTGTAGCAGAAAACAGTGAATCTCTGAAGTATATCTTCAAATCAAAATATTGTACTTCACCACAGAGTGAAAATTCGAGAAATAAGCCCAATGGTCGATGTCACTGTCCTCATTCCACAGATGGTATTAATGCTGGAGAAAAGCTTTTCTATGGCTCTAGAAATATGAACTGACCAAGTGAGTGAACTCTGAACTGACCAGGTAAGTGAACTCTGCAAAGTAACTCTCGAGATTTTTAGTAGGGTAATGTATTTATGTCATTTAATTTTAGTCCATTAGCTTTGAACCACGCTGTAGATTGCATGAGCGACAGCAGAGATCGATCCATGAGTTCTTCTTTTAAACCTTCCATATTGAAAAAAGTTATATGAACTGCAAATGAAACTATTGCCTAAGAGGATACATTACTGGGCGAATCATCAACGTATATTCAGCGATGTTGAACAAAAATTTCAAAAATATCTATCTGTCTTATTTTGAATTCTTTCAATTTAGATATATAATCAATTAATCAGAAGAAAACTCGACGTATGGAATGTTTTAATTCAAAATAAAGAATTTTGATTGAACAATCAAGTTTTAATTAATGATAGAATCTGTGAGATGTGTTCGAAAATGGCGAATTAGTTTTATTGAAATATACAAAAAAGATCCAACCGGGGATGAAGCGAATTGTTTATTTTTCAACTTTGTGTTTCCAACAAAGCAAACCAACAACAAAGTATGCAAAAACCAATAAAAATTCAATAAATCTTCTTCTTTGAAGCGACAACCTGCGGCAAAAAACGGTTGCAAAATTAAAACTTACATAATCTATACGGTCCAGAGGATCCTTTAACTCTCTCGTCGCTGAAAACAAAACGTATGCAAATTGTCTATAAAGTCTAAAATGGCTTGAAGCGGGTTAATTATACTAGGAAAAAGCTCTCGTACAGAGCAATCCGCAGAGTAAAAGCGCCCTTGCGAGGGGCGGCAAGAAAGACCGTTGTTGCTTGGGTCGAGTTCACCCCCTTTCGGGGTGAAGTTTTCGAAGCTGCCGCACAACTTTTGCGGCTTGAACCTCGCTCCACCCCTTGTTTTTAAACAGGCACGTCGGCCATTTTCGCCGTAAATAAGTAATTGCACGGACCACACCCCGGTCCCGACGTGACCTGCTCCTGTAGCCCTAACTTTATAACTATAAATTAACTAATTCACCGAAAGTTTGTTTGCCTTTTACACAAAATTTCGGAATTTTCTGAATTTAGTTATTCAATATACCTACTGTATAATTGGCTCATGATTTTCACTTTTCCTGTTAGTACTCAACCTGTAAACGTGCTTTGATACTGTTATAATATAGCTAATTTTGTGTATTCACATTTTTCGCCGTATTTTCCCTAAAAAGAATGAACTATCGCAGCGTATCGAAAGTCAGTTTTCAAATGTTGAAGCAGCTTTTCATCCGAATTAGACCTTCTAGACAACGATTTCGAAATTATATATATATATATATATATATATATATATATATATATATATATATATATATATATATATATATATATATATATATATATTTATATATATATGAAAAATTTGGTTCTCGGAATGAACCGCGTAAAAGATTTGAAAAATCTCGATGTTTCGACGAATCGAATTAGAAGGAATCGGAAACAATACGATTGCGTGGTCTCAACCTGCCTACTCCACCAATCGTACTGCTTCCTGTCAACTCTGAAGTCTCAACCTGCCTACTCTTCAGAGTCAACTGAGTAGGCAGGTTGAGACTTCAGAGTTGACAGGAAGCAGTACGGTTGGTGGAGTAGGCAGGTTGAGACCACGCAATCATATTGTTTCCGATTCCTCCTAATTCTATTCGTGGAGTAGGCAGATTGAGGCCACGTATCTGAATTATTCCCGTTCTAATTCTCCTGAAGATGGCTTCGCAAAAGGAGCCGAAACATCGAGATTTTTCAAATCTTTTACGCGGTTCATTCCGAGAACCAAGTTTTTCAAATAGTTCCGACCGCGGAAATCTTTCTGAACATATATATATATATATATATATATATATATATATATATATATATATATATATATATATATATATATATATATATATATATATATATATATAATTTTTTTTCTGGTACCTATTGCCATCTCTAGTGGCTCCTATTGAAGAAAATGACTTAAACTTTGGATAATTTCTCCGATCACGACCATTAATACATAGATATTTGTATTTTCGTTTATTTATTTTTCCCGGAACACATTGGCTTCTTCAGTAGATATTCCATCGAACCGAATGAGCTGCATTTTGGTACCTGAAATTGATTTCGAGGCAGGACGAAAATATAAAAATTCAATTGAATTTTTCCTACCACTGCTATTTTTAAGTAAATAGATATTTCGTGGTTTTCGAAAATTTGGTCAACCCCACAGCTTTCGCAGATTGAGTTAGTGGGTTGAAATATTAACCATACCTAATTTATTCGAATCGTACCTCGACGCGATGCACTTCGCGCGAAAGTACGACCTTACTAACGGAGCTCTTCTGCTCACGCATTTTTGTCTTCGTAGTGTTGTAGAAAATTCATTTCATTTTAATGCTCATAAACCAGTAGGTTCGGTATCAGTGACAATTCAAGTTATTCAAATGATATAGTGAGGGTTTTTCGTTACAACATACGTATAAGTTGCAGTGATCAATTTATTACAACTGAACTTTTTAAGTTCCGGAATTGTTGAAGGAGGGAATGTGTGAAGTACCTACTAATTACCATAAAATATTCAATCTGATAAATATTATTTAGACTTATTGTATATCATTAATTTCGAATACAACATTCTAAGTTACCTATTCTTTCATGACGTTAGTGTTATGTTTGAAAAGGCTCTATTATTTTTCTAGATATCAGCTAGAAAATTTGTTGTATACCTATCTATACATTTGATGTACGTTAACGTAGGGTGTTTTCGTTCTCACAACGGATCTACCGTTTAACGCCGGTTCCGAAAGAGAATATATTTTATAACTACAACTCAACATACAAAATTTTGAATCACTTAATTTCCTGGGATATATTTAACACCCAAGAACAAGATGGTACTTGAATTGACAATCCTTGGTATACAAATGAAGAAGTTTACCTAAACGCTATCGGGCCGCAAGTGATTTGCGCTTTTTTCTGAGTATCGATTTGTAATAATTTTGTGGATCTTGTTCTTCTTTTTCTTGGACGTCAAGGTTATACGGCTTCAAATATTCACGATATTTTCAGATAAAATTTAAGTATAAAGCTAAGGAATCTGACATCAGTTGTTATTGTTAATGAATATAAAAGACTACATATATATATATATATATATATATATATATATATATATATATATATATATATATATATATATATATATATATATATATATATATATATATATATATATATATATATATATTGTATCTATACTTATCTATACCCATAACAAAACATTTGGAACTCCCTGATCAAAACAAAACTCTGACATGTAATACATTCCAGAAAATGGATTTATATATTATTTTTCTGGTTTTCGTCAATGCACGCAATAAAAAAGGCTGGTTTGAAATTTTCTACCCGCAAACACGATCTCATAAAAATATATACTTTATACACACAAGTATGGTAATGAAGAAATTGTTTTCCAAATGAGTTTCTGTTATTCCATGCATTTTAGTCGGGAAAGAAGGGTCTCTTCCGTTTCCGCCTTCTCTTCCACTAGACGGAACGTATGAATATTTCATTTCTCTAAATTATCACATTTAAACTATTTCCGGCAGCGTCAAACGGCCCTTTTGGATACTCGTGCATGCAAAAATTCATCTCTAAATGCATTCATTCTGAACTTGCAAGTTGAAATCTCATTGGAAGCAAGTTGAGGTCATTTTGGAACACGTTATCAACGTGTGCGGCAGTTTGCAAAGAATTGCAACTTTGGGAAGGGCAGTAAAAAATCAATTCCCATCGTCAGGCGTGCATTGGGCATGCTCAGACTGAAAAATTATTCAAGCTCAAATATAAAGAGCTCACTTTATTTGTATAGGATAGGACGGTCGCATTATCACCTCGGTTTGAACGCAATAACTCAAGACAATAATTTTTAGAAAGAACATTTTCATTTTCGTAATTTCCTTCAGGAAAAATAATATCGATCGGTTAAAATATTTCAAAAAATTTTAATGCATAATTTTCTGTGGAACCGAAACCTTTTTTTTTATAGAAATGCAGCTCCCAAGAACCCTGAATACGTTGACTCTGTCACGTTAGTTTTGAGTATACCTACTGGTTTCAACAGCCAATTATCATATTATATCATAATATATATATATATATATATATATATATATATATATATATATAGATATATATAATTGTATATATTTTATATATATATATATATATATATATATATATATATATATATATATATATATATATATATATATATATATATATATGTATAAATTTAGGGTTATGTAACGGCTGTAAGGTATCAATATTAATTTTTTAACGGGAACGCAGCCAGATTAATTTAAGAAATTCTTTTTATACGGTGAGAGCTTTCGATATTGCTTCATTCCTTCTTCAGTCACTCATGTATGTGAGGTTGACAATCATAATTTAATATAATATTTTTACATAGGACAACTAAACCACACGAATACCCTTAACATTACTCAAAACAATTTATACTTTCAGGTTAAAAAGACCACAGATTGTGGTCTTTTATATAGGAATATAGATTTATATAGAAGGATTAAGCAAATGCTAAAGCTCTCACCATATAAAGAATATCTCTTAAATCAAACTGGCTGCGTTCGTATTAAACAATTAATATATATATATATATATATATATATATATATATATATATATAATATATATATATATATATATATATATATATATATATATATATGTATATATATATATATATATATATATATATATATATATATATATATATATATATATATATATATATATATATATATATATATATATATATATATATATATACATATACGAGCTGACGGTCAACGTGTTAAACTCTTCAAAGAGTCATTTTTTCATATTCTATTTTTCAGTCGTATGAAGATAGGTTACCTAGTTCTGTCATGATGAAGAATTTCTGAAATCTTAAAGAACAAGATATGAAAATTTCCTCTATAACTTATGATATAGAAACACTTATTGACAATATATTTGTTAAATTTTAATTGACACATGGACTTACAGGATATTAAGATATTTCATCAGAGCTGGCGAACATCAAGTGCCTATTTTTCACCATCATCATTCGATTTAAAGAAAAATTAGATGTTTTGTTTTCTCCCCATGTACTCTAGTTGTGATTAATTTTATTTGAACAAGGTACTTATAAAAAATTGATATTTTCAAAGGTGATTTGCAAAATATGTGACAATATGGCATGAAAAATATGATCTTTCGAAAGATTTGAAAAAATCAAGAATTTCGTTACGAAACGCCAACTTATTAATAATAAAATCGTTTCCAAGAATCAGTAACCTGTCAAGTATAATAGAAAGTAAATGAGTGAAAAAACAGCACAGACAAAAATAATTCAACTATACTTATTATATATATATATATATATATATATATATATATATATATATATATATATATATATATATATATATATATATATATATATATATATATATATATATATATATATATATATATGTCATGCATATTGAATACATATTAATATATGAAATAGTTTAAATCAAAATAGCCATTATTCGAAAATAATTTTTGAATTATCACCTGATGTGAATGATTCTGTGTTTATGGTCCAGCATCAGTTTTCTAGTTTAGTCATAGGATAGAAATTATTTATTATAAAAATAAATAGTTTTCTAAAACACCAATGAAAACCAATACACTTCAGTCACCCAGTTTGACATCTTCAATATCATCGACCTATGAAGAAGTCTCAGGTGGAATAAACCAACTTCAATTACACATTCAGAGAAACATATTCTTCATTATTCAATTATGAAAATCAACAAATCATACTTTCTGCGATTCTATAAGGACAATATAAAGTTTTGTTCATTTCCATGAGAACCATACCTATTTTACTCTGGAAAAGCATTTTCCAAACATATATTTGAGGATATTCCAATATTGAAGGATTTACAAAATATTAATTAATATATGAATATATATATATATATATATATATATATATATATATATATATATATATATATATATATATATATATATATATATATATATATCCATGTCTGGAAAGTAAGCATTAATGACCTTTTTTCAAGATGGCGTCCGTACATACTTTCAGAGGTAGGACAAAAAAATATGCCTACTAAATGTTAACTTTCAGTACCTACAATTTATTTATTATACGTGGTAAGTATAAGTAAGTATATATTTCCTCAAAAAAAAAATGAAAAGAATTCTACGTGTATGAAGCTAATTTGTTTGATTTGTGAATGTATCAGAAAAAACAAATAGGGTAATCCGGAAATTCAGAATAAATAAACAGGCCATGGATGAAAAGTACCGAATTCCTGATAAACAAATAAACTGACAATTATAATTCACCTACCCTTGATATTTCCGTGTTTGCCTCGGGGAAATCCAGTCGAACAAAAAAAAAGGTGCGGCACACTTGAAAAGACGTAAAATGGGCGTGTCCAAGATGCGTACTGTGTCTTCTGTCGGTAAGTTAGAAAACTAAACAGTCACTCAGTAGTTCACTGTCACAGGAGACACTATATCTAGCGTGAGGTTCAAACAACATTGAAAGAATCAATCGCTACATTTGTAAACAGGGTTGTCACGTATTCTCCCCTTCCCGCTGTGTTACGTCCACGACCCATTTGGTTATTGGCTCATTGCTATCATTGATTGAGTATTATTGTTTTGGAATGCGCGTTTTTAAAACTCTGAACAAATACATCTACATATACTCCACGAGTGTGTTGCTCCTATGACGTATTGGTCGATTCGATTTTATTCTTTTTTGGTGTTCGCTTTCCCCGCCATCCTATTTTTCTCGTCACTTTGATGCCGTTATTGACGCGTCATATTATTGAAGATGATATGATTAATGACTTTCATATCCAGTGTAACAAATAGAACCAAATTTCATCGTTGTATAGATTGCTAATAGTATCCTATTAAAATCCTGAAAAAATGTAAATAGATCGAAACTTTTGAAATCTTACTAGATAATACGAATACTGATATCAGCTTTCGATCTTTAACGAAATAAGTAATATATATATATATATATATATATGTATATATATATATATATATATATATATATATATATATATATATATATATATATATATAAATTATATATATATATATATATATATATATATATATATATATATATATATATATATACCTATATATATATATATATAATAATAATAATAATAATAATAATAAATAATAATAATAACTTCTTTATTCTCAAGATCAAAATACACTTTTGAAAAAGGAGAACATGTCTTGACATACATTGATTAAACAAATATAACAACATTCAAAATCACGGAAACATTAGGCTTGTACTCAAGAAATTCCCGCCACACTATATGGCTCGATGTTGATGAGGTATTGAAAAATTTCTCTTTTGAACTGTCTATAGTCTTCAAGAGTTTGATATTTACGGGGTAACACATTATATAATTTAATCCACATATAAGTGGTATTTTTCTCTGATAGTGTGAGAGAATGACTTGGAATGTGAAAATAGTGGATATTTCTGGTGTTATTGAGGTTCTTGAAAACTTTAAAATATTCACTGTGTTTTGATATAAATAAAAGACAACAATAAATATACATTCCTGGTACCGTTAGAAAATTATGACGCTTAAACACACCGCGGCAAGAATCGCGAAACTTCATTTCTAAAATTACTCGCACGGCTGTTTTTTGTGCCGTAAATATTTTACATATTTCAGAGCTATTGCCCCAGATAACAATACCATAGCTTAATAGAGATTGAAAATTTGAGAACTAAACTGTCTTAAGAACATGTAAGTCTACTTTTCTTGATAAATCACAGCACAGAATCTGGATCATGTTTGGATATCGTGTAAAGTAAGTCTAGCTGATTTTTCAGTGTTTTCAATTTAGGAGATTGATCATAAGATTGCTTAAAAGATTTTGACTTTGTCACTGAAATGAATGGAAAACATTGATCAAATAAACTCTTATACCTCGAGAAGAATTCAATCCACATAGATTCAATGTCCTTTCAGTCATAAGATGTTAAGATGTCATTCCAATCTTCTTCGCCTAATCTCTTCAGAAACAAACTCATGGTTTGCTCGTTCATTAAACGAATTTGTATTTTAGGTTTCGGTGAAGGGACAGTATTTGAAGGAAAAGATATATATATATATATATATATATATATATATATATATATATATATATATATATATATATATATATATATATATATATATATATATATATAGATACTGTATTTAGCTGTAAAGAATATTTGACATATTTGGAGTTATGAATTTATTATCAAGACTGACAAGACAGGAGAGTATTACATCTTATTTTATAAAACTGACAAAAGGAAAGGTGGTACCTGAAAATCAATTTGTCGTGTACAAGGGGTAATTTACTATTAGGTATGGGCGGAACTTATTTCGAGAATTTCGAGAAGGTCAAGACGCTTTTCTTTGTTACCTGAATGTAACAATTGGGTTTTGTTGAAATCCAGGAAATTATTAAATTTTATACAATGTTCGGAGAAGCCAGTGGTATTTTTATTTTGTAAAATTGACTTTTTATATAGATATTATCAATCTCAGTTATAAATATATATATTTCATAAAGTGAACAAGGAAAATTCTTCAATAATTTTAAAAAATTATCAAACAACTTTCCAAGGAAGCTGGTTATACGTATTAAGCAACGCAAAATCTGCATTCACAATCGAACGGTGAATTATAGAAATTGTCAAGTCACCCCGACTCAAAATCTGCATACAGCTGTTTCGATCTTATTAGATCTCATCAGTGCAGCTTATTTGACTCGGAGTGAATTAACAAATTTCTAATTGTTCCCCAATACAAATCGTGGTCAGTAACAATGGATGAATAACAATCCAGAGCGCCATCCCACCAAAGATATTGGGAAACAACAAATTCTCCGCTTAGACTGAAAATGCAGAAATTCGTCGCTCAAACACGTACCTCCTGATATAAAGATATCTACTCTACAACAGTGGTGTATATGATTCCAAGGCATACTAACATAGTGATTTAAAACCTTTGGATATACTCACGAGAGCGCGCTCCAAATATTCTAGTCGCTTAATACGCAAAATATAACAATCAAATCATGAAAAACATACTAGTCGACCATGGCCAATTTCATACATTACGAATTTCTGCATTTTCAGTCTAAGCGGTGAATTGTTGTTTCCCAATATCTTTGGTGGGATGGCGCTCTGGATTGTTATTCATCCATTGTTACTGACCACGATTTGTATTGGGGAACAATTAGAAATTTGTTAATTCACTCCGAGTCAAATAAGCTGCACTGATGAGATCTAATAAGATCGAAACAGCTGTATGCAGATTTTGAGTCGGGGTGACTTGACAATTTTTATAATTCACCGTTCGATTGTGAATGCAGATTTTGCGTTGCTGAATACGTATAACCAGCTTCCTTGGAAAGTTGTTTGATAATTTTTTAAAATTATTGAAGAATTTTCCTTGTTCACGTTATGTAATGTATGAAATTGACCATGGTCGACTAGTATGTTTTTCATGATTTGATTGTTATATTTTGCGTATTAAGCGACTAGAATATTTGGAGCGCGCTCTCGTGAGTATATCCAAAGGTTTTAAATCACTATGTTAGTGTGCCTTGGAATCATATACACCACTATTGTAGAGTAGATATCTTTATATCAGGAGGTACGTGTTTGAGCGACGAATTTCTGCATTTTCAGTCTAAGCGGTGAATTGTTGTTTCCCAAATTTTCTTTGGTGGGAGATGGCGCTCTGAATTGTTATTCATCCATTGTTACTGACCACGATTTGTATTGGGGAAACAATTAGAAAATTTGTTAATTCACTCCGAGTCAAATAAGCTGCACTGATGAGATCTAAATAAGATCGAAACAGCTGTATGCAGATTTTGAGTCGGGTGACTTGACAATTTCTATAATTCACCGTTTCGATTGTGAGAATGCAGATTTTGCGTTGCTGAATACGTATAACCAGCTTCCTTGGAAAGTTGTTTGATAATTTTTTTAAATTATTGAAGAATTTTCCTTGTTCACTTTATGTAATGTATGAAATTGACCATGGTCGACTAGAATGTTTTTCATGATTTGATTGTTATATTTTGCGTATTAAGCGACTAGAATATTCGGAGCGCGCTCTCGTGAGTATATCCAAAGGTTTTAAATCACTATGTTAGTGTGCCTTGGAATCATATACACCACTGTTGTAGAGTAGATATCATTATATCAGGAGGTACGTGTTTGAGCGACGAATTTCTGCATTTTCAGTCTAAGCGGTGAATTGTTGTTTCCCAATATCTTTGGTGGAATGGCGCTCTGGATTGTTATTCATCCATTGTTACTGACCACGATTTGTATTGGGGAACAATTAGAAATTTGTTAATTCACTCCGAGTCAAATAAGCTGCACTGATGAGATCTAATAAGATCGAAACAGCTGTATGCAGATTTTGAGTCGGGGTGACTTGACAATTTCTATAATTCACCGTTCGATTGTGAATGCAGATTTTGCGTTGCTGAATAACCAGCTTCCTTGGAAAGTTGTTTGATAATTTTTTAAAATTATTGAAGAATTTTCCTTGTTCACTTTATGTAATGTATGAAATTGACCATGGTCGACTAGTATGTTTTTCATGATTTGATATATATATTTATTTATATATATATATATATATATATATATATATATATATATATATATATATATTATATATATATATATATATATATATATATATATATATATATATATATCATATATATATATATATATATATATATATATATATATATATATATATATATATATATATATATATATATATATATATATATATATATATACATACAGGGTGTCCCGCATAAGAACCGACATACATCAGAGGCGTATAGGGGAGCCCAAAATGTGATGATTGGGGAAAATTTACAGCAGAGGCGTATAGGGTAGCCCAAAATGTGTCGATTGTGGGAAATTTACCTCTATACCAATACACCAATAACATATCCACTTGCTGCAAATTGTCAAATTTGAAGTATAAATTCATAGCCAACTCAACTATTGACTTTTTTGTAACTTTTTAAATAACATTGTTGAAAACATGTATTTGGTTATTTTTTTTATAAAGTAATAAAACTTTAGAAGTAAATTATCCATGGAACGAAAATTAAATTGTTTCAATTAACTGACAGATAAGAGACTTCTATGAAATTTTATGGTTAGGTCACCCCTAATTAACCCTCAGAATAGTTCGATTATCTTCTACTAACCATTACTTCATGTCCTTAGCAGTCTCATACAGTGTACTAAATTGGGTATTTTCAAGTAGGATTGGAAAGAAATTAATTATTTTCGAAATTTTGGGTCCAAATTTGTGGACCTATATCTCCTCAGGGATGCAACTTGGTATAGAGGTAAATTGTCCCCAATCATCATATTTTGAGCTCCTCTATACTCCTCTGCTGTGTGTTGGTTCTTCTGCGGGACATCCTGTATAGATATATATATATATATATATATATATATATATATATATATATATATATATATATATATATATATATATATATATATATATATATATATATATATATATATATATATAAATATATATATATATATATATAAATATATATATATTATATATATAATATATATATTCTATATAGATATATATATATATATATATATATATATATATATATATATATATATATATATATATATATATATATATATATATATATATATATATATATATATTATAATATATATATATATATATATATATTATATATATATATATATATATATATATATATATATATATATATATATTAAATTATGAATTTATTGGCTGTTATAGGTGTATTGAAATTGAAAACAAACTCAAATAGTTTGGACGTTTCGGAGGTCTTTCCTCCTTCTTCAGCATTAAAAGAGTATATATATTGTCTGTAACAAAAATAAAACAAGTAGTACAAAATTTCTTCACAAATAACTGTTTATAAATACCTATTAAAATGATAAAATGATTTTCATTCAAGACAAACTGCAGTTTTTACGTCTTTTGACTTTTCTCGGTCGTGTGTCAATGTCAGTGTTGTCTTTGTTACTGTCGTGTCACTGAATATGTTCTTTTCTTCCTATGTAATTGGTCTCGCTAGTATTGGTAGATATTATTTTTGTTACAGACAATATATATACTCTTTTAATGCTGAAGAAGGAGGAAAGACCTCCGAAACGTCCAAACTATTTTGTTTTTTATTTCAATATCAATACACACCTATAACAGCCAATAAATTCATAATTTAATATACTGGAGAAAGATAGGTAATAAAGAAAGTGTTTATTTATATATATATATATATATATATATATATATATATATATATATATATATATATATATATATATATATATATATATATATATATGGTGCGTCGCTGGTAGATTTTGAAAAACGAAACACCGATAGGTTTCTTATTATTCAGACGATGTTTAAGTAAACTTGTACTTTAGATCAAAAGCCACTAGTGTAGCGTTATTTGTTTGCACACAACAAATATTCATTTCGTATTTCAGAATCCAATAACGGTGCTACGACAGAAAAGTTTAAGGGACGAAATTCGAAAAATTGCTTAAACCCTGAAAAAATATCTCCCTCTTGCAGTCACTCAGCATACTGGATGATGTAAACCCAAAAACGCAACCTGTTTCATATTTGATCTCAATATCTTAACAACAGGAGAAGCTATGAAGAAAAAAATTGAAAAATCTCAGTATTTCAATTGTAGATTAGTAATGAGCGTTTGCGGAATAATCTAGATAGTTGAATTTGATTGATTTAATGTTAGAGAAGTGGAAGTAGTATATACTATTATTCCATTAGACGCTATTTTAATTTTGAGATCTCATGATTTTTCGTGGTTTCTGAGGTTTTGCGCACCCACACAGCTCCTTCAAATTGAGAGAGAGAGTTAAAATTATGTACAAAGATTAAGTTTGATGTTAGGGGAGTGCCCTTTTTGTAGATTGAATTATTTTTCTCAACCAATCTATTTGACTGTAGAGACTTCATATTTTCTTGTGGGTTTTAAGGTTTCTTTCGCCTCAACAGCCCTTCCAAATTGACTTTGGGGGATAAGATTGTATGTGAACAAACACAAAAATCAAAGAAAAATATAACCTTATTCATGGAGCTCACGTTTTTTTTGCCATCTAAACAGTTCTTGATTGAAATTGCAAATATTTAAAAATATCAGTTCAAGCAATTTGTGAGATGATTCGAAGTTTCCGTGTATAGCTAGGAAGGATTTAATACCACCCTCGTAAAAAAACCGATTTGAAATCTGAGCTTCAGAGTTTAAACGTATATATCGAATTGCGTCGGTCTATAGAGAGGCTTTAATCCACTTGAATCCATGCCATCGAATTGTGATTTGTATCATAGAATGCCTACAAATGAAATAATATTTCAAAATATTGCAGAGTATGTTGTGTCGTACACACGGCCATTTCGCGTAAGCCTTGTTGGATTTGGTATAAACTACGTACCTAGAAAATAACAAAATTCATGTGTGCGTACGTTATGCCGAATATGAATATTAATTTGTTGCACAAAGGCTAGTTATCGTGTTCATGAGTTTATAAATTTAATTATTGTCTTCTGAAGCGATGTTTGTATTATTCAATATTTTGTACTCTAGATGATCTAAATGGTATTAGAATATATAAAGACGACGTTCTGGAATGGAAGATCCATTCAAACAGAAGATTATATATGGAAGTAATAGATAGACATCTGCGTCTTCATAGGATGTATCACATACCATAAAGTGCATTTGAAACCTAGATCTACAAAGGGGTGACTAATACAAAGTAATAATGTAAATCGACCAGTTTTCGGAATTTTTTCAAAATTTCATATTAAACGAAATATTTCGGTAGAAAGTTCACCTGGGACAACCTGTACATATACGAATTGATATAGGTATTTAGTGACAAATTCATATGCAACAGGGAAGCAATAAGAGTTTTGTTTTGAAGAATACAATTTAAGCCATGCTAGAAATTTGTTATATATGGTGTTTGTACCATGCAGCAAAAAATTTTTATACAGATTCTTTATTATTAAAATTGGAACGAAGTTCCTTATAGCATATTACACTTTAGACAATTGGAGAATGAAAGCCTGGCTAAAAAATTTGTTCGTCGCGACCATCACGACAGCTTTGTTAGGCCAGCGCGACAGTTATATCCGTATATGCGTAAAAATCATTCGAATTATAATAATACTCAAAACTTCTCTCATTCATTCATTCAATTCCAAAGGTTGTTATTAAACAAATGAGGTAAAACACTTGGCTTCATACCACTTAAATTAGTTTAATTTACTCGACACATGTTTCGGTCTATTACACAGAACGAAAAACGTACGTGAATATAATGAATAAAACCATTGTGATAATGTATTCGGACATCAATTTTCAACCGATGCTCTAGTTCATTGATTCAATGTATATTAATTGCTTGATGTTCAAGTGATTATATCAATCACCGAGAGGCATTAATTTCATCACCTGGATTTCAAAACAAAGTACATTCTACTAATGACCATTGTGCATTAGTCAATCAACATCGAGCATGATATTAATGTTTTCTGTACATCAACCGATCACCTGCAGTCATTGAATTAAGGAACTCAGGACATTGACTCAATCACCGATACATTATTTCTAAGCCATGCGCACAATGACTTTCGAACATCGTTCAATGTTCGAAGACGTTAATATAATGTAAAAATACATCGATCTGAGCCTACAGGTTGCACCCCCTTAAAATTCTTATATATAATATATATATATATATATATATATGTATATATATTATATGTATATATATATATATTATATATATATAATATAATAATATATATATATATATATATCATATATATAGTGACAGGGTATATAATTGCAAATAGGGAAAAAATGTCTATATATTTATTGCTAATGCTCCGAGCAATTATTGATGGCATTGTCGAAACGAGAACGTTCCGAAGATAACTACAAACAGAAAACAAAAGATTCATTGAATTGGAATTAATACAATTTATTCATAATTTTTCAAATATTGACATAAGATATTGTTGTTGTACTGTATACAATTTCCTTTAGGGTTAAAAAAAAAAGTATTCAATAAAAACGACCGACACATAATACTTTCTGGGATAAAAATTAAATCGGAAATATAAATAATTTTTAAACAACTATCAACAGCTCCTATAACATAAAAAAACTTATATCTAATTCTATCGAAGTATGTATACTCTTCTTGAATTTTTGTTATATCTTCGTCAATTGTGAAAGATTGAATTGAAGTTTTCTTATAATTGAAAAAGTATATCCATTCTTCAATTTCTTGTGGTGTTTTTGCAAGATATAAAAATGAGTGCTATATGTGAAAATTTTGTGTTATTCATTTTTCCAGTAATATTTTTCTTCACAACTTTGTTGGTGGCTGCCTCATCTCGGTCATCTAGAAATAAAAATATTATTATGGTCGAGAATGGAAAAGGTGAATTCCAGATATTAGAAAACTGATTTTCTTTTTCATTGGGACTCTACGTTTGAATAAAATAAGTATCTTATGAACTTCAAATATGATGTTCACGAAATATGTATCAAATTACTCTGAAGCTGTCATTTGATTTCATAACAAATGAAAAAATTGTTCTCTTTCAACCCTGACTAGAACAACCATCTGACATAGAATGATAATATCAAGCTCTTTTTGAACTACTAACATTAGCATCACGGGGTGAACACCATTCACTCAAAAACATAATCTACACAAGCAGATACCAACTTTCCTCGATATTTTCGATTTCCAATGGGCCTAGTAAAAACTCAATCGCCTTGTCTTTGACATTGCCATTGAACAGAAATGCAATGATTTTGGCACTTCTTATCCACAGTTTTTGAGAAAACATTTATCATTTTCGTTCTTCATGGTTGAGTCCATATCAATTTAGAAGTAAAGTTGTAATAGTTAGTTGCAACTATAGCTATATTATATTGAATATTATAGGTATTACATAAAATTATACAAGAATAGATTAAAAATCATGAAAAATATACCAGTTGACCATCGACAATTTAATATATTACATAAAGTGAACAAGGAAAATTCTTCAATAATTTTTAAAAAAACATACCTACGCCACAGTTGCAAAGTAGACATCTCATGTCAGTAACTTTGTATTCTAGCGTCGGGTTTCTGCATTTTTCGATCTCAGCGGTGAATTGTTGGTTTCCAATATCTTTGGTGGATGGCGCTCTGGGTTGTTATACAGATAGTAGTCCGACCATGATTTGTATTGGGGAAAAGTAGATACTGAATAAATATGAAGGTGCATGGAATATTTCGGTTTCTACTTCAGATCCAGATCACACTTACAAGTATGGTCACAACCTGCAATAAATGATTATTTTTCAAGATGATGTTGAAATAGTGTAGACCGTCAAATTTTAGTAAATAGTAGATTTTTTGCAAATACAATTTTCTTTTCAGTAATTTACTGAATTTAATGGGGTATTTAGCAAAACAATGTATGAGCTAGTTCCATTATTGAGCATATCTATTTTTTATAGCAAAATTAATAGTAGTTCGCGAAATAATGTAAAAATTGTTCAAAATGCAATACATTTATATATTTTTACTACAAGTGCTCGATACACACCATGTTTTCATTCTTTCGTCTCTTTCAACAGTGTTCAGTGTAACTGCTTATTTTTTTGAGATTGTATTCTGGCAAAAAATATGTGCGTAACTTTTATTCAAATGTTATAAAAAACTAACAAGATTAAAATAATACAGTTACTGTACTTACCACCTTCTAAAGAAACTGCTTCCACAAAAATTAACTTATACACAAATAATACTTCACCGTTTGGCTGTTAGCGTTAGATAGATACTAGTATAGCGAATTAGGCGGACATTTGGCATATTTACGTTGAGACGGCGGGGGTGCAGCAAGAAATTCATCAATCCATGATCTTTATGCATTGTCCCAATGCTCTCGGACATTGACCGAATGACTTAAAACATCAGGTGATGAACGCAGTGCATTGCTATGATGAACTACACATAGGTTAATGTTTTCAATCATTGATGTTATGCCTATTGAACATCGCTTTATTAAAAGAGGGATTATGACAATGTCTCGTGATGATTAAAGGTACATAGTATTGATCACTATATAGTCATTAACTTGATGTATTTTTTACATTGCTCTGATGTAAATAACATTATAAAGATGACCTTTTTCATTAGATTCATGATTCAATTACATTATCATAATGACATAGATTTCATTATAACAACAAAATTGTTGATTGATCAATCACAGAAATTCATTATTATCAATGAATTTTTGACGTTGTCCTAATGAAAAATACGTTATGATAATGAATATGCGGTCAATCATTGGCAGTGATTGATATCAGGCTCATTATTATTTTCTGTGTAACACATAAACAAGAGCTGATGACAAACTAAAGTTGAAAATGTGACAATCTATCTATTAATAATACAACCTTGATGAGTGGGGAAATAGGTACCTACTACGATTTATTTGGTCAGTGAGCTTGCCTATCTAATCTCCAAGTCCTCTAAAAGGTCCATGCTCTTTTAATTGTGATGCTTTTTATATTTGTCATACAGGTAGAAACATTGGTCACTAGATTGGAAGAACATAGAAGAACAAAAATTAGGAACGCAACTGCGATTTCGGAGCATTGTATAAAAACAACCATTTCATAGATTTAAATAAATCAAAAATGCTATATTCTTAAACAAATAAGTAGGTAAAGAGCATGGACCTTTTAGAGGGAAAGTTGTAGAAAGTTACAACTTGGCCCAGATTTTGCTCCATCTTATATTATGGATCGGCCAGATCCTGCAAGCAAAAAGATTCTGAGATATATGAACATTACTATATTATTACATAATGCATCTAGCTTGACAACGAATCTTACTAATTCAGATTTATTC
This sequence comes from Cynegetis impunctata, assembly GCA_030704885.1. Taxonomy (NCBI): domain Eukaryota; kingdom Metazoa; phylum Arthropoda; class Insecta; order Coleoptera; family Coccinellidae; genus Cynegetis; species Cynegetis impunctata. Next base: position 243,514 of record JARQZK010003000.1, read on the forward strand.
GATAATAGTTCTTTAGACACAGTTGTCAGTGAAATCATAAATACTATGGAAAATTGTGAGCCTTTAACATCAAGTTCAAGAAGAATTGACTAACCGCCTTCAACGTAGAAGAAAATGCCGCATTCATACAGACACGCCAGCGAAGAACGAGTTACGAAAGGAATAGGTATGAAGAAAAATCAAATAAGAGAACGAAGGAAAGAGCAATAGAACGGAGACAAAAGATAAAATAAAAATAGTTGAAAGACAAGGAATAGAAAAAGTTAAAAAAAAAGTTTTAAAGTCTGATTCAGAATCTGAACCTGAAGAATGGTTTTGTCTGGCTCGTGGGGAAGCTTATGAAAATTCAGATGAGGAGTTGATACAATGTATAATTTGCAAAATTAGGGCATATGTAAGATGTGGAACAGAAGATAAGATCTCATTTGTGTGTATCAATTGTACTTCCGATGAACACTGATTTCATACTTTACCTACTTTAATCAAAAGGCTGATTACTTAAGAAGTTGAGATTTTATTATTATAAAGTTCCTTTATAGTTTAAAAAAGGAAGAATATATTTTTGTTCATGTTTGAATATAAATTAAGTTTTTGCTGCTAAATACGCTAAATGAATCAAAAGTCTTGTTACCTAAGTAGTTAAGATTTTCAATGACTGGAATCCTAAAGTTCCTTTAGAGTTTAAGAAAAAAAGAACTTGTTCTGAATATTTTTCTAACAAATTAAAAATAAAACTTGAAAGTTTTAGTCTATTTAAGCGTATCTGAAGTTTCTGATGCTAAATATGCTAAATAAATCTTTGAAAAATAGAAAACTGGTTTTCAATTCCTACTGTTACAATTTGCCCCAAGCCTGTCACAACTAGCCCCCCGCTACCCTAGCCTTCTTTGTAAAACCTTATAAGAGTATAATATCAGTGTATTATATTAGTCACGTATGATTTTGAAGAGTAGGATTGATTATGATTTTTACAAATATTCTACTATCTAATGATAATATGATAATTAGGGTTCGAAATAAATTATTAAAGGAAAAAAAATTCAACCTCATTTTTCTGATAAAACCTCAGAGCCATTGTTAAAATGTTTTCCGGATGAATTTGATTTAAGAATCAATAATCAGCTAGCAAAATCGACAACAGATATTATACCACTATTGACGCAGTTTTTTAGAGACTCGCAAACATATGTGTTCCAGTGTAGTTACCATAAAACAATTATTACTAAGATTGCGGATGATACAGCCATCTTCTATAAGGCAGATGACTGAAACTCGTTGGAGCGAGATGGTTGAATTGGAGTTTTCGGTGATAAAAAGTTGATTGGATAAGAAACTATTGACGGTTAATATAGGTAAAACACAATATCTACCATTTTGCTGTAATTCGGCTGGAACACCTCCATTCAATCACTTGGTTGTCAGGACTGAAACACCCTTCCACTTTCTTTCCAGAAAAAAAGTGAAATATCTGGGAATTATAATTGACATCCATGTGAAATGGGATTTACATATAAGGTACACTGTCAACAAATTAAGAACTAAGTATATTATACAAATTCTACCACTGAAGCACCTGAAAACTTTATATTCTTTAGTTGAGAGTCATATTCGTTATGGAATAGCGGTATGGAGTGGAATTTTAAATTCTCACATCCGCCTTATCGAAGTCATGCAGAGACGTTTCCTCAAATTGATATTTTCAACAAATTAAAGGTATTCTTCTGATCTTCTGTACACTGAGACTCGAATTCTGGACATAAGAAAGTTGTATTTTCTGTGCTCTGGTATTAGATATCATGCGAATAAGCATACAGCATTGCATCCCTCCTATCAGTACAACACTCGCCAAGGAATCAATTATATTACACCGACGATGGTTAGAGTCACGTCTCAAAGATCAGACTCGTACTTTGCTCTAAAACTTTATAATAGTATACCTCAAACAGTAAAATCGATAGAAAATATCAATCGCTTTAAACTGGAACTGAAAAGGCACATACTTCGAATTAAGAGAATTGAACTTCAGCGAATATTTGAGTAGAGATATAGTAACTCAACATTATATAAAGAAAAGTATTCTTAATGTTCGCTTGCTATTTTGACATGTTTTTCTCATCTTGAGTTGTACTCGTTTTTCTTATTTCTGTTGTTTCCATATTTTGTATAATTTGATGACTTGACTTGATACTTTTTATCCTTTTGTAAAGTATAAGTTTCTAATTTTTATATAATTCATGTGTATATTATGTGTGTGTATGCGTGTATGTTCAGAAGTATGTATGTATGAATACGTGAATACTTTTGTATGAGTTTATATGTATGATTGTATGTTTTGCATTTTATAATTGAATCATTCATTTGAATTTTCATATTTGTGCATTTGGTGATCTCTTTGTTTTTTTATTGTTTGTTTATCACTTCTCGAAACAAGTTTTTACATTTATCGAGCTTTATTTATTCACAACTGATCATGGTTTTTTTGACTATATTTGTATCATACTTGTGTGAATAAAAAAAAATTATTTTTGAATATACTGATTAATGTTAAAACTAGTTCAGCTGTTCAAATATAACTTCCTTGTGATTAATTACTGGTGACTTGAAGTTTTATCGAACAATATGTCATCATCACGACGTTGTGCTTCTTCAGGGTGATATGGATCGATTGGTGTCCTGGTATGAAACTAATTATATGTTTTTAAATAGTGGTAAGTGCTCAGTGATCTCGTTTTGCCGTTCAAGGCAATCGCGGTCTGATACTCACTATGTAAATGACATTATTTTGCAGAGAACTAGTTCAGTAAAGGACCTCGGCATTCTATTGGAGAGTAATTTGAAATTCAGCGCTCATATGAGCAGTATAATGGGTAGAGCAATGGAAATGTTAGGTTTTATCATTAGAAATTGCTGAATTTCTGAATCTAAATTAAAAGTTTCGTTCTGCTGTTATGTGAGGAGTATTGTAGGGTATGCATCTAATGTATGGTCTTCTACCTAAACGTAATGATTTAAAGAGCCCTTGAAAGAGTTCAGAATAAATTTTTGCGTTTTAATGCCTATAAACGTGGGATCAATAGAAATGAAAGGGATTTTCATTTACTGCGTCAGAGTTTGAATTCACCTGCCTTGGAATCAAGAAGATTAATGCATGACCTTTTTTCAGGTGTATTCACCTGAACTGTTATCGCTTTTTAAACTTAACGTACCGGGAAGAAAAACACGTCATACACATTTATTTGCTGTTTCAAAATTGAATTCCACATACAGACGAAATTTTTATATGATCAGAGGTCCAGCTCTTATTAACAAAATGTGTTAATTTATATTTTTTCAATTGTAGCCCGGGTCAGTTTAAGAAAAGGGTGAATGTAATTTTGAGTTGATTTGTGATCTAACTTTGTAATGTTGTTGAGTATGTACAAGTGTTACAGCTCAAAATTTGGTATTTCTTAAATTTAATTTTTTTAAATGGTGATGATCCCGTATATCTGTTCTATTAGAATTGAGTAATAGTAACAAAATAAATAAATAATAGTTTAGTTAGAACCATTCAAAATACAACGTATAATTTAAACAATTCAAAATTGCAATATTGACATAATTTAGTTTTTTAAATCAATAAGCTTTTGTTATTTCAACAAATAAAATTGAGCAGAACAAAAATGTCAGTCTCTTTATGCATTTGAATTTTTATTGTTGTATTTTTCGGAGTTTTTTTAGTGGGACATGAATATACAAATATTGAAAAGAGTATGGATCATTTCTTATGGCGTATGTTACTCTTTAACTACTTACCGATGAAGGTGAAACGTTGAATTAACCAAAAACTAACTAGGCCAGTTATTATAAATGTCATTTTCTTAAAAAGTTTAATCTACAACTGACAAAAAATATTTCAATTATTAAGGATTCTGAAAGAGTCTTTCAGTATTAAACTTCTGAAAAAAAGTTTGTTAGCTTTAGATATATTGATCATGACAAAGAAGAAACTCTGCAACTGAGTGAAAAGTTGAGCTGATTCAAAATTATTCCATTATAAAACGCACGTTTCATCTACATTATTGAAATAATTGCCAGGCTTTCTGAAAGATGTGAAAAATTAAGTCCATAAATTCATCATTTGTATGAAACTGAAAAGGCTGCCCTCGTTAAAATGGGTCGTGGTCTAATCTAGCGATTTCCATGTTGATTTTATTCGAAAAACTTTGAAAAAGCTTGTAATACCCCATCATTAATCTGCACAAAGATATTATCTATTAATGTAGTTGGTTTTTACAGTAATCTCTGTTGGCCAGAGACAAATTTTACAGCTTCAAATTTTGAGAAAGTGGAACCTGAAATTCATGAAAGCATTATACGTTCAAAGCTCAAGGATTAAGAGATAACTGCTTCAGCTGAATACCATCAATAATTCAATCAATCCATAGATTTACCAATACGAGTTTTTGGTCTTTAATTAAATTCTCCGAGAAGATAGATTAATCGACAAAAGCTTCGATTCTTTTCAGACTATTTCATGAAACACGGATAAAGCTTGGTATTAAGTTATATAGACTTTACTATTCTCTCTGTGCTGCTTTTGGTTTTCACGGGGTCTCTACTGTTATGTTCGGAGCGGCTATCTACTGTTATTCTCTTCACCAAAATCAACCATATATATACATATATATATATATATATATATATATATATATATATATATATATATATATATATATATATATATAAATATATATATATATATATATATATATATATAATAAACTTTTTCATTATCCAATTATCAGAAAATTTTATTCTTGATAAAAATTGGTGAATTTTGATCAAGAGTGAAGTACTTCTATTTTCGATATTATTAAAAAATTTTATTCAGAAAAGTTGTTTGATTTTGAAAACTATATTCTGATCGAAATTATGGCCACCAACGCAGTTGGTGGACAGTTTCTGAACGTTTTTGTAATTTGATTTTTAGTTATGTTCAATACATATGTAAATTAGGACTACCTACCCTTTAAGGTAACATTATGATTATAGTAATCGTAAACTCACAGATTTCTATCATTTAATCGTTTAGCGTTATATAATTTCATCAATTATTTCTTGTCATTAAATCATATGAAAAATATATCCGTATATCGATCGTTTGGGCCCCATCACATATTGGTATTTGTGGCAATAAGAAAGCGAACCAAGCTGCCGAAGAACTTCTACTTTGGACCTACACACCGAAGACATCCAACTTAAGAAAGATTCACAAAACCTCTTCAGAAAATCCATCATGAATAAATGGAAAAACATTGGGAACTAATCAGGTACGAAACAGTCAAATAAACAACCTAATATTGTGGCTTATAACTAGAGTTGCCATCACCTAAATTGCTGACGCCGGACAAAAAATTTAAAATAAAAAACCGGAACATTTGGGTAGAATTTAGTTTTTTTTCCGCACACGGACGTAAAATATATTTTTTTCGAATAAAATAAAATATCGTTTATATATTAATTTTTCATTGATTCAAACTTCAAACCGCTTGTTTGCGATATAAACAAACAACAAAAGACAAATAAAATATCTACTAATATAAAACAGTTTACAGTTTTCTATTTTTGAAATAATGTGGTAACAAAAATAATCAGAAACTCTTTTTTTTGGTATCATCAAATAAAAAACTTATAATGATAATTTTTGGTAGATCAAAATAGATCAAATAGACTACATTCTACATTGTAACAACAAATTATACGATAGGTATATCTAGTTCGGCTAGATAGGTTAGGTAACCAAAACCCTAAATTATTTATTAACTAAATTAAAAGTAAGTAACAAGTTTTAATTTTAACGAGGTCAAGTTCTTTTTACTAACTTGACTTAACTTGATATTTTTCAGACTTGCCAATTTCTGCCAAAGTGTCTTTCTTTTCCATCAGGAATTTTTGAAAGAGGAAGCAACTCAAATCTTTAAAATTATACTTTATTTTGGTCAGAGGAGAAACGGTAAGTGTATTTAGCAAGTTTTTCTCTGGATTTAGCTTGTATACGGCTTACGATTATAAATTAGTTTTTGACTATGATTTGTTTTAATATATTGCTCATCTTAATATCGATCGGGATTCCCCGGACACAAAATTTGTCCGGACATATTTTGAAAGCCCCGTCAGGACGACCCCCGGACGCCCCCTAAACTAGGACAAATCCGGGCAAACCCGGACGGATGGCAACCCTACTTATAACTGACCTCTAATGTATAGAAGGATGCTATAATTATTCACAATTTAAGAATTGACCACACGGGAGCTTTACATGATTCCATCAAGTGATGGAAGCTACATCCGGCAGTGCTGCACATCCTTACAGAGTGACCCCAAGATAATAGTAGTGGACAGATACACAGAATCAATCAAACTTTCAAGGAAAACTCAGGTTCATGAACAATTGTATTAACGTATTAAGATTTTTTTAGAATATCGATATGTACAACCATTCATAGTCAAGAGTCAAAACTGCAATATGTAAATAATGTAAAATAATACTACTAATATAACAAAGTAAATATATAGTAACGTGCCATTGACTATAAGAAGTAGACGCACTTCATTTAAATGAAAATAAAAACCGCTGCAAAACGTAGCAAGCTGAAAACATTCCTGACGTGAAGTATTTCATTAATTTCATTTATGTGCTGTTAATTTCAGAAAAGTATTCTGATTGACGTACCTATGTACTTGCTGTTGGAATATGCACGACAATATGGTGTGTATTATGCTTATCTGGTATGATGCTCCTGGGCTCAACGACTGCAGAAATCTGTAAAAAAAACTTGCGTCAGCAACTTTTCTCTGATGTAGAGTGAATAAAGGTGACCGTAACGGGTCGCCCATTAGCCTTACTGCTCTTTCCTGAATTTAGTCTAAGGTGCAAGGAGTGCGAGTGTGCAGAGCTCCAATCATGAAAGCAGTGTTCTAATGTTGGACGAACTAGAACCTTATATATATATATATATATATATATATATATATATATATATATATATATATATATATATATATATATATATATATGTATAATATATTCGATTGGTTTTTGGTACCTGCTTTTCTATATTTAATTTAGATCATGGTAGGCAGTGCAAGGTAAAATAAATATTATAGATTTAGCTTCATTAAAAGTATATATTCAATAAACGTTTCGGAGGTCTCCTCTTTCTTCAGTATCCACTTATATTATAAATAGTCTGCAACAATATAGAAGTTATAGCAATTTCAATAATTTTTAATTATATGCAATCTAACCTCTATGTTATGGTGGAAATAAATAGTTTAAATTGTATGTTACCTGATCAATACAAAAATTATAGTTCATTTTTGTCATTTACGTCAATCTCATCTCCTGTCAATAATCGTCGAGTATGTTGTGTTCCGTCCGTTATTCTTCTTTTTGCTTATGTCTTTTTATAAATGATTTATGTAAAATTGACTCAGGTGTGTGATGTCTTGTCTGTCATTTACTGTTTTTTCTAAGTTTTGTTGTATGTGTATCATGTCCCACATCTCTCTGTGTTTCTGTTTAGGTTCAATTGTTAATATCTTCGTTTCGTCGTAGTTAAATTCGTGTTTGTTCAGTGTTTTATGTTTGTTGAGTGCTGTTGTTGCGGATTTGGTGTATTTATGTGTGTTAAGTCTGTCGTATAGTATTTGTTATGTTTGTCCAATATATTTTTTGCCGCAGTCCTTACATGGGATACTATAAACCACATTCGATTTTTTCAATTTCGGTGTCTGTGTCTTTATTCTATATATCTATATATATATATATATATATATATATATATATATATATATATATATATATATATATATATATATATATATACAAGTAGAGCAGAATTATCGGTAAAGCCCGCTTATATGGAAGCAGCCGTTGACACATGTTTCAGATTCTTTGGTCCTCATCAGAACGGCGTAGCCAAGCATTGGATTGAAAACTTGGAGATGAAAATAGCACAACAAACGAAATCCCCTGCTATGGAAGACAATCATACATTTGTGGCTTATTGTTTGAACTCTCCGGTTTGGGATATTTGGTCAAACTTTGCCACAGAGGCGATTAATGCCATCCGCGAGATCTCAGACCGAGTGAATGAACAACAACAAAGAAATTGGAAATTATCTCGCGGATGGCATTAATCGCCTCCGTGCCAAGTTTGACCAAATCTCCCAAACCGGAGAGTTCAAACAATAAGCCACAAATGTGTGATTGTCTTCCGTAGCAGGGGATTTCGTTTGTTGTGCTATTTTCATCTCCAAGTTTTCTATCCAGTGCTTGGCTACGCCGTTCTGATGAGGACCAAAGAGTCCGAAACACGTGTCAACGGCTGCTTCCATATGAGCGGGCTATACCGATAATTCTGCTCTACTTGTTTAATATTTTCCCGCGACTAATTTCTTTTTTGTTGTATATATATATATATATATATATATATATATATATAATATATATATATATATATATATATATATATATATGTATGTATATATATATATATATATATATATATATATATATATATATATATTTATATATATATATATATATATATATATATATATATATATATATATATATATATATATATATATATATATATATATTTGAATGAATAAATTGAATTAATGAAGTATTAATTGGCTTTCTATTATCAATAGTAACCTATTTTTGGTTACCTGAAGAACTAAGAAGAAAAGTACTCCCATTCTATTTTATGGAGGGATCTGAAAGTACCACAGACGCAACTATATATCTTGGAAACTTAATATAATACCCACCAAAACCGCTTAGCCGTATAGTTTTTAATTCAACAGATGCTTTGCATAATTTGAACTAGTATAGATTTGAGTGACCCAGTACCGTTCTATAATATATATCAAAAATAAAATGAAATAATAATACCAATACAAAATTACAAATAATAATCTACAACAACATTTAAAACTGATAAAGGAAACATTATTCGAAAATAAATTTGAATTGAGTGAATCAATTTAATTTGCATTCTCAATATTAATACATAATACATTAGAGTGGATTTTTACTTCATTTACTGCCCTGATATTTATCATCAAATATACCGTTAGAAGAACTAATGAAAGGGGTATAAGTTTCTAACTTTTTCCCATTTTCCGCAAGGTTTGAAACGTATCATTTGCGAAATTAATAGCTTTCTAGCTTACCGTATCTGACAGAGGTTAACAAAGGCTAGTGAATAGTATAAACACTGATCCTCAGTTGATTTTCTATTCAGTACCTACTACTATCTGAAATTAATATTCTGCTTTTGTTTTCAGCCTTTTATTGTGAAGTTGGGTGTTTTATTATTTATTTGTTTGATATTATGCTTGACTCAAAATGGCTTCCTAAATCGAAATAAGTCTCTTCAATTTGTTATCATCAGCATTCGTTATAAGCCTAATTAAGAAATAGGTACCTATTTGTGTTCGTTTGATTTTTAAAAAGAAGAAATTTGTATACGAAATTGGGTCAATGACCTATTACAGAATGGCGATCGAACTCATTAATAGGTTTAATATTTCTTGGAGTGAGGTTATCTGCAAATTGAAGTGACGTTTTCTATTGAGAACGCATTTTCCGAAGTTCATTAAATTAAAACTAAATCGTTTTATTTTCTACTTTGATAATTTTTGAACAGTCCTAATAAACTTTTGCCAAATTTCATTTTGATATTTTTATATTGCCAGTATAGTTGACCTCAAACTCCTTGTATTATTTGCTGTATGACTGTCTTAAGCCATGAATATACACTACTTCATTGTAAACTGTGGAAGATGTTAAGAAATCAGATACTTGCTGGGTGTAAGTCAATAAGAAGCAAGAGGGGATTGTCATATATGTATATAAGTGTATAATAAGTATACTTATATTATATATATTATATATATATATATATATATATATATATTATATATATATATATATATATATATATATATTATATATATATATATATATATATATATATATATAATATAATATATATATATATATATATATATATATATATATATATATATATATATATATATATATATATATATATATATATATATATAATCTTTTGATAATGATTAGCAATAACAGGCTGGTTGAATCTTAAAAAACTCGATTTTATTAAAGAGTTTGACGTTTTACTTCGATATTCTTAATTGAAATTTCTTTGACATTTATTGATGTGAAAAAATTGAAAAATAAGGCTGCTTTGTCTTGCTAGTTATTTATTATATACTATTCAGTCTAATATTAACATTCAAAAAATGTTATGATTAGATGGTAAGGAAAACCAAAGAAACCTTTACCTACGTAATGTTTTGAAAATAAAAATAATAGGGTATTATTTATCTAACAACAAAGAAATGAGTCATGGGAAAACATTAAAGATGTGGATAAAATTATCGTTTATATGGAAGCAGCCCGTTGACACGTGTTTCGGACTCTTTGGTCCTCATCAGAACGGCGTAGCAAAGCATTGGATTGAAAATTTGAAGATGAAAAATAGTACAACAAACAAAATCCTCTGATACGGAAGACAATCCCCTCATTGTGGTTTATTGTTTGAACTCTCCGGTATGGGAGATTTGGTCAAACTTTGCCACGGAGGCGATTAATGCTATCCGCGAGAACTAAGAACGAGTAAATAAACAATAACAAAGAAATTAGTCGCGGGAAAATATTAAATAGGTAGAGCAAAATTATCGGTATAGTTCGTTTATATGGAAGTAGCCGTTTTTAATGAAATTTTTTATTTATTTAGAATTTCAAATCTTTTAAAAATAGTTACTTACAGTTTATAAAAACCTTGAAACTCTCAGCTTAAGTTAGGGGTCATTGCCATATTTTCAGCTTGCAATATTTAATTATTTATTCGAATTGTTGTTGCCTGTGATCTATTTTTAATCTTTTGATAATTATTAGCAATAACAGGCTGGTTGAATCTTAAAAAACTCGATTTTATTAAAGAGTTGACGTTTTACTTCGATATTCTTAATTGAAATTTCTTTGACATTTATTGATGTGAAAAAATTGAAAAAATAAGGATGCTTAGTCTTGCTTGTTATTTATTATATACTATTCAGTCTAATATTAACATTCAAAAATGTTATGATTAGATGGTAAGGGAAACCAAAGAAACCTTTACCTACGTAATGTTTGAAAATAAAAATAATAGGGTATTATTTATCTAACAACAAAGAAATGAGTCATGGGAAAACATTAAAGATGTGGAGTAAAATTATCGGTATAGTACGTTTATATGGAAGCAGCCGTTGACACGTGTTTCGGACTCAATGAGGGTGATTGTCTTCCGTATCAGAGGATTTTGTTTGTTGTACTATTTTCATCTTCAAATTTTCAATCCAATGCTTTGCTACGCCGTTCTGATGAGGACCAAAGAGTCCGAAACACGTGTCAACGGCTGCTTCCATATAAACGTACTATACCGATAATTTTACTCCACATCTTTAATGTTTTTCCATGACTCATTTCTTTGTTGTTAGATAAATAATACCCTATTATTTTATTTTCAAAACATTACGTAGGTAAAGGTTTCTTTGGTTTCCCTTACCATCATAACATTTTGAATGTTAATATTAGACTGAATAGTATATAATAAATAACTAGCAAGACAAAGCAGCCTTATTTTTTCAATTTTTCACATCAATAAATGTCAAAGAAATTTCAATTAAGAATATCGAAGTAAAACGTCAACTCTTTAATAAAATCGAGTTTTTAAGATTCAACCAGCCTGTTATTGCTAATAATTATCAAAAGATTAAAAATAGATCACAGGCAACAACAATTCGAAATAAATAATTATATATATATATATATATATATATATATATATATATATATATATATATATATATATTTATATTCATTTCATTTCGTTAACTGACTATTCATAGTAAATGGAAACTTATTTTTGTTGGATATTTTCAGGTCACTATCCTTCTAGTAAAACTGGTAGTTTTAATTATAAGTTTCGAAGGCTATGGCCTTCTTCCTCAGTATTCAACTGACTAAAATTTTTACATACACTTATTCTAAAACAAAATGTTCACGTTCATTTTAAAATTTTAAATATTGCATCTCAAATCTGTCCTTCTGTCATGTCAGTATTCAATGTCATGTCAATTTTTCTTCATACATTAGTTATCCTATTATTAGTGTTAAAATGACATTATTATTGAATTTGTCTTGAAAGTAATGAGGAAATTAAAAAAATATATAACTGTATTAAATACTCGACCTAGAGACCTAGAATCAAAATTGTCAAATATGTAAGCATTATTATATTTCATAAAAAGAGATTTGTTTCTTAATGTGCTATGTTGAATATCTAAATATCGGATTAACATGCAACATTCTCAACATAGTTATAATGACAACTGAAAAAAAATATTACATGAAATGAAAAATAACAGAAAATAATATGAGCCTTCTAAGACTGGATATATGTAAAAATTCATGCGAAGGTTAGTAAAGTGTGAAATTCCCAATCTTCAGAGAAAAACTATTGAATAAATCACTGCATTTCGAACGTTCCTTTTTCACTATTTCCAACAGTTTTGCTGAATTGTTGCGTAGATACTTTTCAAAGTTCTGTTAACGCGGTTTTGAGGTCTGTTTAAACATTGCACTGGCATTAAATTACTTCAATATTTTTTCCGCTGCCTGGAGCATCGAGTTTGAAAGTGTCGAAAGAGAGAGATAGTCGGAAAAACCACGCAGGCGGGAAGGCGTGTCGTTGAAAACTTTCTATTGGCTGGAAAATTCTGTAAAAATGCTCGCAACTCCCTCTAGAGGTAACACGAGCGTGAGCAAACATTATTTTTGGATGCCATAAATTTGCGGGCCAGAATAAATATTTTCAGAAGAGTAAAATGCTAAGGACTTTTCATTATGCCGCTGAATATAAAGTTTTAAGGCTATTATGCTCAGACCTATTAGCATAAGGGAATATTTCAGTTAATTGGTCTGGGTCCTATACACCGTGGACACAATGTGCCAAGAGATGCAAGGAATTATGGGTATTTTAGCTAATATATTCTAAATTTTCCTTTAATTAGGTATGGTTTACTTCTACTTTTTTGTGACTTCGCGTGAAGAGATTAACCGTGCTTACTACATTCAGAAGCTAGTCGTATATGCATTAGGTATATCTATGTCATTATTAGAAAAAATAAATATTCTAGTATTTACAGTCAAATAAGTCAAAAAAGTGTCAATTTTTTGTAGAATAACATAAATTTTCAAATCACGATATTATTTAACGAGTACGAAATCTATCTAGCTTCTTTTGGAACTTGTTCCTCATTGATGGCAATTATTATTATTTCACTGAGGATCGACTGCTTAAATATGGAAGAATTTTATTAGGCAAAATATGTAACGACATTTTCAAATAAATAAATATATATATATATATATATATATATATATATATATATATATATATATATATATATATATATATATATATATATATATATATATATATATAATATATATATATATATATATATATATATATATATATATATATATATATATATATTTATATATATATCTATATATATATATATATATATATATATATATATATATATATATATATATATATATATATATATATATATATATATATATATATATATATATATATATATATATATATCGACATGACATTTATTCATAAAAACAAAGCAATTTACATAAATAAATTTTTCAACTAATGAACATCGAACATTCTTGTTTTAATGAAGTTTAGGTTTGGCGCATGTCTATCTTAAAGCTACTCAACTGAACCAAACGAAAATTATGAAATAATAGTTTTAGATACATTTGTCTGCCATAAACTAAATATAAAAATCATACAACTTTATTTCAACTACTACACTATTATTTAATTATTATAAATATTACACGATTGATTTATTTAAAAAAAATTCAAATAATATAGACATATTAAATATTTTAAAATATTTCACATTTTATTCGCTTTGAATAAATGGGTCTTATAGTTTCGTTTAAAACTTGCAGGGCTTGAAGTGAGATAACTTTCCGGTATTAAAGTATACTGCTTTACAGCGTTATATGAAAAGAATCGTTTGAAAATTGCAGTGGTATGCAGCGGTATAGTCAACTTTTTCACATTTCTAATATTAACATTATGTATGGCACGCCGAAATATTAAACGCTCTTTAATAGAATTGGGTGAACAAGGATTGCTCAAAATTTTTATTAAATAACAGGAGAGATGCAGAATTCTTCGTTCATTCATCTTAAACCAACCAAGACCTTTATATACATGTGAAATGTGATCAAATTTGCGCAAACCACAACCAAGTCTTAAGCAAGCATTCTGCACCTTCTGTATGCCTTTTTTGCTTTCCAGATCTAAACAAAATCCATAAACATAATCACTGTAAGTAAAATTAGACAAGACAAGAATTTCATAAGCTCTTTTTGAGAGACGTATTTAATATGTGTCTGTATATAAAACTTTCAAAGCGGAGAATGATTTTTGTATTAACCCTTTTGAATGTTCTTTAAATCTCAATTGAGTATCAATAATAATTCCCTAGTTTTTTAGTCGTTTATCAATAAACGATAATTTTGAATTATTTAAAATTATATTGAAGGATATTTTTCAAAAACTCACTGCTTTTTCTATAACTAAAAACCATAACATGAGATTTATCAGGATTAAGCTTCAAATTTTGATCCTCAGAAAATGAACATAAAAGTTTCAGATCTTCATTAATACAAGTTTCAATTTATTTATAATCTTTTGAATCGAAGCACATATAGATTTGCGTGTCGTCTGCAGAAGCCTGAATTTTACAAAAGTTTAATGATTTGATTAAGTCCGAGGTATAAATAAGGAACATTAAGGGGCTAATATCGATCCCTGAGGAACACCGGATGCTATGGCTGCTCTATCAGAAAAAGTATTATCACAACATATCGACTGAAATCTTTGGTTAAATATGACTTTATAAGCATACAAGATTCATTGTAAAATCCATAATATTGTAATTTGGCCAACAATAGATCGTGGTTAACGGAATCGAATGCCTTAGAAAAGTCTAATACAACCAAAATTGTGCTAATTTTTTTATCATGTGCTCTAAAGACATCATCCAATACATTGATCAAACCACACTGTGTGTTAGGAATAATACTGGTTTTTATATAATACTCATACATTTGTTCATAGAGAATCCTTTCAGAAATCTTTGACAGAGCCGGAAGAATACTTATTATACGAAGTTATTAAAACTACTAGGATTTGATATTTTAGGTGGTGGTTTACCCACTGAAATTTTCCACTGATCGGGAAAGCAGCCAATCTATACAGCAATTTATGATATGAGTTATAATTATACTTATCAATGTAAGGACTGCAATATTTTAGCATGAGTGGCGATATTTCATCTAACCCAGTGGCATTGGTTTTTATATTTTTTAAAATTCTATGAACTGTAGAGATGTCTGCTAGACTGCTAGATTAACATTGAATTTAAAGTTATCGTTGTAAGAATTGTATTGACATAGTCCCTAATTTCATTTGTGCAGTCTGATTGGCTTTGTAAATAGGTAGCAAAATAGTTATTGATATCATTAGAATTTTTTTAATTTTGAGGTATTTCATAATTTTTGTTACTACAAACATTGAAGCTTTTTAGGGCTGCCCAAGATTTTTTTGAATTGCCTCTTAACGAGTTGGAGTATTTGTTTTTATTTTCTTATTGCAGCCACTGTGAATTTTCTTGAATTTTTGTATGTTACCCAGTCCAAATGAAGTTGTGTTCTTTTACATATTTGCAATGCTTTATCCCTTTGCTTCATAAATATTTTAAAATTTTTGTTAATCCATGGAGCCTTAGGATTAGTTATAAGAGACTCTTTAACAGGTGCGTGATGGTCAAATAGGGTTAAAATTAAACTGTTGATTATAAGTATTTTTTGGTCAATGTTATTTGCATATAATGTATCACACTCACGGTAAGTCCCTCATACCAGAAAAATTACTCAAATTAAAATTTTTAAAAGATCGGTGTTTAATGATTTTAGGTATTTTCATACTTCTTGTTAAATTAAGATCACAGTAAATTTATTCATGATCAGAGATATTGCCGGAGATATATATATATATATATATATATATATATATACTTATATATAATATATATATATATATATAGTATATATATATATATCTATATATATATATATATATATATATATATATATATATATATATATATATATATATATATCTATAGTATATATATATATATAATATATAATATATACTTATATATATATATATATATATATATATATATATATATACTATACACAAAACTTGCCTCAGACTGGAACCAGTACAAGAAGTATCTAAGGCAGTTCAAAAAACTAGTTAGACAAAAACAAAGAGAAGCATGCAGAGCCTACTGTTAGGAAGTCGAAGACTACTCAGAGGCCGCTAGGCTTTGTAAAATCCTTGCTAAAGATCGAGACACAAATTTAGGTCTTCTGAAGAAAGAAGACGGCACCACAACTGCTGATCTTCGTGAAAGCCTAGAGTTGCTTATGCAAACTCACTTCCCTAATTCCGTAGTCACAAAAGGGAAGGAATTGCCAACTGAAACTGAAATAGAACCTCCAGACTTGGAGTGGCAGCAAGCCAACCAAATAGTTACTGAAGACAGAATAGGCTGGGCAATACAGACCTTCTCATCCTTTAAATCACCAGGCATTGACGGCATTTACCCTGCCTTGCTACAGTGGGGCTTGGGCGAAATAATGCCGCACCTGATGAGGATGTTCAGGACGTGCTTGGCGCGCCGGTACATACCATAGCCTTGGAGGGAGGTGAGGGTGGTATTTATTCCTAAGACAGGTAGAATGGATTACACCACACCCAAAGCATATCGACCAATTAGTCTGACCTCGTTTCTGCTGAAAACAATGGAGAGACTATGCGAACGATACCTAAGGGACGCTATTTTGAATACACAACCACTGCATCCCAACCAGCACGCAATATACCCCAGGCAGATCCACCGACACAGCCCTCCATCTGGTTGCTTGGTCGGATTGAGAAATCGCCGACAAAGAGTCCACCCTGGGGGTGTTCATAGACATCGAGGATGCCTTTGACAAAACCACCTTCCCCAAAATTGAATCCGCACTGGCAGTCAGAGGTGTTCCCCAGACTGTCAGTGGCTGGATCTCAAACATGCTCTCAAAAAGAGCTGTTAGAATCAGTGTAGACAACATCGTCGTCATGGGAATGGTCGCTAGAGGCTGCCCGCAGGGAGGTGTCCTATATCCGCTGCTTTGGAACCTAGTTCTCGACAGCCTCTTGCGCCGCCTCTGCGATGAATAATTCTAATTAATTACATACGCAGATGATTTAACGATACTGGTAAGTGGAAATTTTGAAGGAGTTCTATGCGACATAATGCAGGGAGCCCTAACAATAATCGAAAGATGGTGCGAGGAGAACTCTCCTCGTACCATCTCAATCAACCCCAGAAAGACGGAGATGGTTCTTCTCACAAAGAAAAGGAAACTGGGATCATTAAGAGCCTCTGTTCTCCTGAACACAGAATTAAGTTTCATGTCAGAGGTCAAATATCTAGGGGTGACCTTTGACGCCAAACTCACTTGAAATTTTTAGAAGACTAAAAAAGGTACACATCTCCTACGGGCAGAGCCGCTGGAGCATGGGAAAAACTTGGGGACTGAAACCCAGGGTGGTCATGTGGATATACACTGCCATCGTGAGACCGATGATAGCCTATTGAGCCGTCGTCTGGTGACCTAAAAGCCAACAGGCAACAGCAAAGCTCAAGCTTGGGCAGATACAAAGGACCGCGTGTCTAAGTGTGACCGGAGCTATGCGAACAACACCAACTGGGGGAATAGAGGTGATGCTATGCCTGCCACCTTTGGATATTTATCTACAAGAAGTGGGCTTGGCAACCATGGTACGCATTGAGACTATTGGTATAAAGCCAAAAGTAGGATGTGGGGAGACTAGACGTCGCCTGTGGCTCGAGGCTAATAACACGATGCCTCTGCTACAGGTTAATGCAGACAGCATTTCCCCGCGATTTGTTTTTGATAAACCCTACTCAATACACACAAACAGTGGAAATGAGACCTCCGATGAAAGAACGATCAATATTTTCACGAACGGATCAAAGCGAGAAAAAGGAGCAGGCTGTGGAATATATTCGAGACACCTGCGATTTCACCTTAAGTGGACCATGGACAAATGTGCCAACATAGTTCAGACAGAGCTTACGGGCATAACCATAGCCATTAAAATCTACACAGATAGTAGACAATCGTTACTGGCCCTGAAGAATCATAAAATAACTTCACAGTCACTATGGGAATGCCATCAAGCGGGTGCAGCCCATACAAACCAAATTACGGTGTGCTGGGTTAAAGGCCACTCGAGATGCAATGGCAACAAAAAAGCTGACGAATTGGCTAGAAAAGCAGCCGGCCTGAACATATTCGGTCCTGGCCCTTCCAGCCTACTACCGCTGACAGCAAAGTCACAAATGATGAAAGAGAACACCCATCAAAAATTCAAAATCCTATGGGATGAAACAACCACCTGCAGACTTGCCAGGGAACTTTTAAATTATCCCAATAAAGATGCAGCAATTACTTACCTGGCGATGCCCAGAGGAAAACTACGTCGTGGGAATTTTAACGGGACACTGGCAACTTCGGAACCTTATTTAATATGGGATTAAGCGACACATCTCTCTGCAGAGGCTGTGAACAGGAAGACGAGACGGTACAACATGTTCCCTGTGAATGCCCCGCTGTCTTGTCACTCCCAGAATCCATTCTGGGTGAACGGTGGCCAATTTTAGCCACCTTGAGGGAATCAATCACCCTCTTTTTCAAACGACGGGGATGGTTGGGAGCCTAGGCTGGTGATATTCCCGGGGGGGGTGCACAAAGGGCCCAATGGGGCCTAAGTGCTGTGGTCTCGCCTGCACTCCCAAAGATACAGAATACAGAATATATATATATATATATATATATATATATATATATATATATATATATATAATATTATATAGTTTTTACTTGTACTGTTTTATAAGACAATATTATTACTAAACAAATTCTTAAATGTCTGAAAAGGGGATTTTTCATTGCGACGTTGCAATATATTTGTGGAAATAATACAGTCCATTTTTAGACATTTGAAAGTTTCGAATCGATCTATAAATCAAGAAAAATATATATTATAATATAGCATGTTTATTTACATTTATTGTTAGTTCTATATTTTATCCCATAAAATACATTCTATTGGAGTGTATCGAAGGAAAGCAGTCATTTTTCATTTTTGATAATTTTTTGTGGTTCAGTACGCGATGCGCATCGCAATTTTGTTTTATAATAGAGGGTTGAAATTTTGTACATGGATTATGTTGATTTAGAGATACGTTCCTTCGTTGATTTCAAGTTTTTTCAACTATGATGCAATTCGTAAATTTTTTTTTATAAAATAAATAATTTTTTTCCATTTCAGTTTAAAACTCAAGCGTGATTTAGGAAAATATAATTCTATCCATTAGAATCGATGCGATACATTTCGTTCGAAAAATACGATTTTAGTGATGCAGCTCTGTTGTTCAAGCCATTTTTAAATTTATATCAATCTCTACTGTATGATAGATGACCGTTATGATAATATAAGGATATTGAATTTACTTTCATATAATATATTGGAATTCTAAATATATTAAGCAGATCCGTCTTTCGAGTATTCGCGTATAATAAACTGACTCATCTGTTCAACATATGCGTCAAAGAATATATATATATATATATATATATATATATATATATATATATATATATATATATATATATATATATATATATATATATACATACTTGTTAATTTCTAGGGCTTCCCAAAAACTTAATTTCAATCCTCTATTCTCTCTATGTAAAATATGGAGATCTTTATTCAATGAATGATTCTCATCTAGCAAATGATTGATGGAATAATTAAAATCTCTCTTACTTATTGTTTACGAAGCAGCGCTCATGTTCTTTAATTCTTGCATTGAATTGTTTGTACGGTAACCGACATTGAAATTATAATGTGAAAGAATTGTGAGTTTTTCACTAGGGTTACCTATATAAGTTGCAATATTGAATTAATTTTCATTATCGTTAGATAGCGGAAAAATTTGTTTGATTGCTAAATTGAAATTCTTTCTATTTATAATATTGTAAATTGATTTTGGATTCTATGCATTATTGGTAGCAATCTGTTCAATGATGTTCAATTCTTTATCGAAGTTTACCTGTGACATCGGAATGTTAAAAAGTCAGTGGACCATATTATTATAAGCTACAATTTTATGTTGAAAATGGTGAACTGGTGTATTGTGTAGTATCTGCATGGGACGGTTTATGAAAAATTGAAAAATCATGCTTATAGTGAGAAACCAAGAAGGATATTCTCAAGCAATGTCGATGCATACCAGGGGCAGGGACACTCTTGGGATCCTCCGACATTGTACTGCCTTTTTTGAGCGAGGTCTGTTATTTAGGGCTATAAACGCATTTAATATGCTACCACAAGATTTGAAGAAGTTGAATGATCTATCTGGCTTTAAGAGACAGGTGAAAGTTTTAATCGTTTTACTCTTTTAAATTTAATTTCTAAGGTGTACATTTTTTTAGATATTTTGATTTATCAGGAAGTATTTGGCCTATATGTCCTACAAACATTTTAAACTGTATAGTATGTGTGTTTATTTCATTATTAGATCCATTATTATTAAAATGTATGTATGTGTGTATTTAGTGGTTATT
The DNA here is from genome assembly GCA_030704885.1 of Cynegetis impunctata. NCBI lineage: Eukaryota > Metazoa > Arthropoda > Insecta > Coleoptera > Coccinellidae > Cynegetis > Cynegetis impunctata. Next base: position 264,467 of record JARQZK010003000.1, read on the forward strand.
TTATCTAAGCTCTACAATATATACTAAATATGTGTAAATTTAATATAGTAACATTTGATTTGATAGTAATGGTTTTAAAAATCAGTTGAAGTTGACGTTGCTTTGTCATTATTTTATGTGATTTTGATGGCTATAAAGAATATTATTATATTATTATTATTATTAAATAAATGTCCTACTGAATGGGCGAGAGGGAGTAGTTTTTTGAATATTATCATATTTCAGCTATAAGGGACCTAAAGGTTTACGCATCTATCAACTCAAAAAAAGTATAATTATCTTAACTGTGAAAGTAAATGACCCATTAAAAAATCGTGTCTAACAGGGAAAATTCAGAAAATAAATTGAAAGGCCGCTTCAGGTGCACCTTCACCCAGTACATATCAGATGATAAAGCTTAATCATTGAAGGTGTCAACTTATTCAAATGATGCGATTTCCTGATACACTGATAGCTTATCGAACATCAAACATGAAAAGTGGATCTCGCCTTTTTCACACAAAGTTTCATCTAAATTCGCTATGTTGGGCATCTCGTTTGACATTTTTATACTTTCAGGATTTCACACCACATTCTCCATCGTGTTTTTCCAATGAACGAGTGTCCGATTTCATTATATAATGTCAGTGGGCTTAATCATAAAGCAATACGTTCTTCTCCGAGTGGATAAAGCCAGTCGCCGTTAATTAAAGAACACAATGGACCAATTTATCTACGGAATCGAGAAGTAGTCAGGAGCTTCCAATTTCGAGAAGGATAATGAATTTTTGGCCCAAACGAAGCAATTGGTCACTGTCAATGCCCAAAAGATACATTTACATTAACAATGTCTATAGAGGAAGTTAATAGCCTCCCGGAATTGACTGCTCCAGCTCTCCCTGCCTTGCAAATTAACGTAAATGATACTCCAGATACTGCGGAATTATGCATTTAATTTTATTTCATATAACTGTTTTTTGCTTCGCGCTCAATTGCTTCTAACTGGTCACGTAGTTTTTATGCGTTGGGAAAAATGTTTCGACAGTAACCTACTCTCGATGCTGCCAGTCCAATCGGCTTCTCGGAAATATAAAGAAATAACTGATAAATTAATTATTAGTTGATGAGTTTCATACTTTGTGAAAACAAATGTTCATTACAAAACACTATTTATAAAAAATTTCACAAATATTGAATAATAATGGATGACGTACGTTTCGTTGTACTTCAGATGCTAACTAAATATTGGTAAAATTCTATAAATACAGATATTCTAATACAATATTAATCATCTTGAAAT